>JBBBDQ010000669.1:1820000-1852500 GCA_037127315.1 Ascarosepion bandense
TTTTAGGCTGAGACATCGTCCACTAACACCGCTATAAACTAAGGAACTATCAGAATCACACGACAAGCCAGAAACATCAGTCTTTGTCTTATTTGAACGCCACTAGAGTAAATACCTTTGAATAATGTACAAATGATCACACCGTCTATTTGTAAATTATTCAACGCCATTTGCATTATTTTGGTATTTAAAAAATTACACTAATATATTGAATAGTGTTTTTTATCTCGTTATATTCTTTCCCAGGGCAATTATTGATCGTATTTTGACATAATTTCTATTCATATGTTAAAACGCCTTAGGTATATTTTTTTAACTGATAGGAAAAATTAACATAAAAAATAAAATTAAAAAATTAAAAAAACACTACAAAAATGAAGTTCTAATGGACATTGAATCATCCCACTTTTAGAAAGAAAGATTGGACGGAAAGAAACAATCTATTAAACCCCCAACCCCGACGTGGTGTAATGGTTAACAAACTTGTCTTGCTAGAACCTATTACAACTGAGTAGTGAGTTCGATCCTCACTTCGGCCTTGTGCCACATCTAAGCTTAGTAAATCAATTATTAAACATTTAACCATTAGGTACTAGCAGTATAACCCGACGTTGCTCGGGTGTAATAAAAACTTTAAAACTAATCCATGGTCCTGGAGATCAAACTCAGCCAAAAGAATATTTGTGTGAAGTTTGGTGGGAATCGGATAGAAATTGTAGATTTGTATAAAGAACATACAGACAGATAAACAGACACACACACACAAACATCTTGCCTTTTATATATAGATATATAATCGATTTTCTGCACGATTGTAAGAACTACAACATTGAAACTTCTGAATATCGTTTCTTATGTCTTTGTCTATGAGTATATCAAATTTCATTAAAATCTGACCACTCCTTCTATAACGTGATTTTTCGATTATCGATTTTCGATATTTATCGGAGGTACCTCGATACAAAACCTAGCTAAGAACACTCGCAGACGTTTATAGTACAACTGTGTAAATTTTCAAGAAAAACGGTTCAGCCGTTTCGGAGTCTATAAGTAACGGATACACACACACAGACACACACACACACAGACAAAGTTCTATTTATAAATAAGTTTAGATATTATTATTCTTCTTCTTTGTGTCGTGTCCCTTCAGGACGTGGGTAATCGAGGCCTTCCACATCCTCTAATCACTTAATACGCCTTTCTTCTCTTACCCCACTGAATCTCTGCTCCAAAACCCATCTGCACAAGTCCATCAAGTATGCCATCTGCTGTTTTCCCTTGTCTTTCCTCCCCTCTGTCCATCTCGTGCGCATTAGGTTCTCCAAACCTCCCCCTCCTTCCTCGTGACATGACCCAAAAACTTCAGCTAACTTTTTCTAACTTTAAATATCAGTTTCCTTCTCGTCTCCATCCTCTCCAAAACCTCGTCGTTGCTTACGTGTTCCGTCCATGGTATCCTCATCATCCTTCTGTAGAACCACATTTCGGTTGCTTCAAGTCTTTCCTTCATCTTTGAGAAGATTCGCTGCCATATTGAAGGACAGAAATCGCATAACAACCCAGGACTCTCTTCACTGTTTCCAGCAAAATTTTTCTATCTTCTTAATACTCTACTCAGCATCCTTGGCCATACCGAGATGCCTTTGGATTTCTGTATTGCATTTTCCATCCTCTGTTAGAATACATCCCAGGAATTTAAATTTAGACACATGTTTTATCATGTCCTTCAATTTGTAATTGGCATTTGGAGCTCCTCTTTTTACAGATTACCATGCATTCAGTTTCCTTGTAGTTTATATATAGTCCTTTCTTTGCACTTTAACTACTTCCTGTAAAAGGTCTTGTAGTCTCTTTTCCGTATCTGCTATTAGCACTGCATCATCTGAGAATGTGCGTTGTGAGCCAGTGGATATCGACTCGGAACGAGAAATCGGAGAGCCGAGTTTGAATTCCAGTTGAATTCGTTACAATCATACCCGGGAAAGGTATTAATCCGTCTCTTCCTTCCAGTTATGGGTCAAATAACAGGACAGATTGGGTTCTCTAGCCTTGGTTGGCAACCAGTCTACCGCAGAAAGCAATGGCAACCTACTGCGGGATAATCTTCTGCCCAGTCAGTCATGTCTCTTTCGAGACATGATCGCCGAAGCGTGTATCACGTATGGCACTTAACTGACTGACTGATCATCTGCGTATCTTTTATTGTTCAGACTGTCGTCAATGACAAATCCTGACAGGACTTCCAGAGCCCTCAGAATATAGCTGTATAGGTTGAATAGATCTGGTGAGAAGACACATCCTTGTCTTACATCCTTTTCTATCTTTGTATATCTTCTGATCATGTTTCCGGTCCGATGCAGGTTGTTTGGTGCTAGTTTTGGCTCTTGATGACTCTCAGGTCTTTCTCGAATGTCAAGTTTAGAAATAATACAGGTTTTGTAAAATCGGCTAATTTAATAAATTGTAAACGCTTCTTTTCTCGCACTTCCCGCCTGTGGAATTCTCTTCCGCATACTTGACAGTTACAATCTCCAAGAATTGAAATGTAAAGTCATTAGTCATCTCCTGTCACACTTATTTACATCCTCTCTCTCATGCTTTTCTACATCCACCCGACTCTCATCAGTAATCTCTTCCCTCTTCTACTCTCTTCCTGACACCCACTGCAACCTCTCACTCTACATAACATTCTTCTTATGTAACCCCCTGCACAACAGTGGCAGTAAAATGCCTTGCTTGGGGCGACACGATTAAATAAAAAAAAAACGAAATAAAACAAAACAAGTTATAAATAATTTAGAGTATGGAGTATCTATCTATCTATCTATCTATCTATCTATCTATCTATCTATCTATCTATCTATCTATCTATCTAATTTATTAACTACCGGATGAGACTTAGTTCTTTCAATGTCCAAAACAAATTGTACAATTTTGTAGTAGATTTTTGTGTTTACATGTTCTAAAGTATAATTTATAATAAATATTCCCTACTTTTAGCCATTTCCATTGGCTCTTTCCTCTCAGTGCTTTCTTTCTTGTTTTCCTCTTTGCTTTTTGTTTCTTCTGTGTCTTTCCCATTCTATTGTCATTTACAATTATTCACTTGGCAATTAATACTAAGAAATAGTATGAAATACATCATTTTTAAAAAACAGTGGGGCAGACAAATAATTATGGCCGGCAGTATATATATATATATATATATATATATATATTACCTGCCTGCTAGTTAAGAATCATTATTTCACAAGTGCGTCTCTGTCTTCTGGTAGAGTGCGACTCAGTTATATATATATATATATATATATATATATATATATATATATATATATATACATAAAAAGCTAAAACAAATTAATTCGACATTGTTTCTTATTGTTCTAAATATTATTTTACCCGATACGCATATTTGAATAGATTCCTTGTATATCAGACTGCACATTCTTTATTAAGTCTCTCAAATTTACACGCCGGTATAATAGATCGTTTAAAAATCAACCTCTACACAACCTATGTATCCGCTAAAATAACGTTTAGAATAATATATATATATATATATATATATATATATATATATATATATATTTTACTCTATGATATTTTATATATATATATATATATATATATTGATTTCTATTATGTATATATATATATATATATATATATATATATACTTCTCTTGATGTATATATATATATATATATATATATATATATATATATTTCTATTGATGTTATATATATATAGTTCTCTTGATGTTTTATATATATATATTTCTATTGATGTTTTATATATATATATATATATACTTCTCTTGATGTTTTATATATATATATATTTCTATTGATGCTATATATATATATATATATATATATATATATATATATATATATAGAAAGAATACAATTCTCAGCCAAACAGACAAACAAAAAACGATGATAGAAAACGAAACATTATCTGGTTCAACCCACCATTTAAGTTAGAGGTAAAAACCAAAATAAGACAAATATCTTTTAAACTGATAAATGAACACTTCCAAAAAGCTCAGAACTAAACAAAGTTTTCAATAGGAACACAATCAAGCTAAGTTATAGCTGCAGTAGTAATTTAGAAAGTTTCATAAAAAAACAAAACGTCAGAAATTTAAATAGCTTTGTACAAAACAAGATCACTAATGAAGAATGCAACTGCAGTGACTAAAATACATGGCCACTTCAAGGACTTTGTAAGAAGTCATTTACAAAGCAAAAGTACATGACTTTAATAGTCAAAACAAAATATATTTGAGATCAACCAAAGACACCTTTAAGTCCAGGTGGTTAAATCACAAGTCTACATTTAAAATAGAAGACTTAAAAAATTGTACAAAATTGGCTAACTACTTGTGGAAATTAAAATTAAAATATGGAAAAGACCCAGACATAACGTGAAGTATAGTGAAAAAAGCCAAGCCTTACAATGTTGGCAAAACATGTAGACTGTGCCAAGAAAAAAGTTAGAGATTATGCTATTCCTAAACAAAAATGAGCTATTGAATGAAAGAACAGAAATTATGACTAAGTGCAACCATACTAAAATATACGTATTAGGTTCATACAACCATGGATAAAAACGTTATTTTAAAAATTGCACGCTAAAAAATTCCCCGTCACGTGAGCGTTCAAAAAATAAAAAATCACCGTTAAGTCAGTCAGTTAATGTGCCATACGTGATACACGCTTGGGCGATCATGTCTCAAAAGAGACTCGACTGACTGGGCAGAAGATTATCCCGCAGTAGGTTGCCATTGCTTTCTGCGGTAGACTGGTTGCCGACCAAGGCTATAGAACCCAATCTGTCCTGCTATTTAACCCATAACTGGAAGGAAGATACGGATTAATACGTCTCCCAGTGGTATTTGCGCGTAAGTGAATACAATGGATTCAACTGGAATTCGAACTCGGCTTCCCGGTTTCTCGTTCCGAGCCGATATCCAAAAGTGAGCATTCTGAAAAAAACGCAGTAAAATCAGTTATTGAAAATCGCTTGAAGACATCATATGGTAGAAACCTATGTCACTTAATAACTCGTTTACAAAAGAAGAATATATATATATATATATATATATATATATATATATATATATGTGTGTGTGTGTGTTTCAGTTGTTGTCTATACTTCTGAGATAAGGAAGTATTTACACTATTTACATTGACTATTGTCCTCATCATTATTACTATGTTTATGATATATTGGCCGTTGCACACTTCGGCCTCTCTTCAGTATTTCGAACCGAACTTTTAGTTACGAACACTGTGGTATGTCATTCTCATTCCATGTGCCTACTTCTGGTAGGCATATAATTATCTCCTTATTTAAATGAACTCACTAAATTATTTGTTCACCACTGCTGTAGCCTGGTGAACTCAACTCTTTGGGTTAAGTCACTGGAACTAACCAACGTCTATATCCAGTGGGGCCATGTGTCGAACAGCCATGTTAGTTACATTGACATGTTAAGAAAGGCATTGTTAATTACTGAACGCCCTTGTCTAGGCGGAGAAAACGGGGTTTTTCAGCAGGACAACGCGGCAATCCACAACGCTCGAAGGTCAAAAGAGATCTTTTTTTATGGGAAACAACATTCAGCTTTTGAGCCATCAACCGGGATCTGAACATAATCAAGACGGTTGGGGGATCGATCGCAAGAGATGTTTATAAACACGGATCGTAAGTTGAAACTATGCATGCTATTCGTTCTGCGGTTATGCATCCTGGGCGATCATCCCAAGCACGTTCATGCAGCAGCTATATATATATATATATATATATATATATATATATATATATAATGACAATGCCAAAGTGAATTTTCAAAGTAATTCACAAAAATAGAGGATATACGGAATATTAAATTGTCGTTGTGACTTTTTTTTTATAATCATATCGCCCCAAGCAAGGCATTTTACTGCCACTGTTTTGCAGGGGGTTACATAGAAGCAAAGTCATGAGAAGGAGTGACAGGTTAGAGGGGGTGTTAGGAAGTGGGTAAGAGAAGGATGACTAACCATAAAGTGAGGGATCAATTTAATTATTGATTGTAATATAAAATTGATCCCCCACTTTATAATTACATAATTTCTTGTCTGTTGATAAGCCATAGAAAACGAATCCATCAGTCAATGAAATACTGATTAGCTTCACATGCATGTCTTTTAGATTTATTTACATTCTCTGGATTATAAATGTATAGAATTTTTTTTATAATCATATCACCCCAAGCAAGGCATTTTAATGCCACTGTTTTGCAGGGGGTTACATAGTAGGAATCTTATGAGAAAGAGTGACAGGTTATAGGGTGATGTCAGGAAGTGGGTAAGAGAAAGATGACTGTGGTCATAAAGTGAGAGATCAATTTATATATTGATTGTAATATAAAATTGATCCCCCACTTTACATTTACATAGTAATTACTTGTCTGTTGATAAGCCGTAGAAAACGAATCAATCAGTCGATGAAATACTGATTAGCTACACATGCATGTCTTTTAGATTTATTTACATTCTGTGACTGTGACCATAAAATGAGGGTTCAGTTTATATATTGATTGTAATATAAAATTGATCCCCCACTTTACATTTACATAGTAATTACTTGTCTGTTGATAAGCCGTAGAAAACGAATCAATCAGTCGATGAAATACTGATTAGCTACACATGCATGTCTTTTAGATTTATTTACATTCTGTGACTGTGACCATAAAATGAGGGTTCAGTTTATATATTGATTGTAATATAAAATTGATCCCCCACTTTACATTTACATAGTAATTACTTGTCTGTTGATAAGCCGTAGAAAACGAATCAATCAGTCGATGAAATACTGATTAGCTACACATGCATGTCTTTTAGATTTATTTACATTCTGTGACTGTGACCATAAAATGAGGGTTCAGTTTATATATTGATTGTAATATAAAATTGATCCTCCACTTTACATTTACATAGTAATTACTTGTCTGTTGATAAGCCGTAGAAAACGAATCAATCAGTCGATGAAATACTGATTAGCTACAGATGCATGTCTTTTAGATTTATTTACATTCTGTGACTGTGACCATAAAATGAGGGTTCAGTTTATATATTGATTGTAATATAAAATTGATCCCCCACTTTACATTTACATAGTAATTACTTGTCTGTTGATAAGCCGTAGAAAACGAATCAATCAGTCGATGAAATACTGATTAGCTACAGATGCATGTCTTTTAGATTTATTTACATTCTCCAGAATATAAATGTATAGAATTTTTTTTTAATGGAAAACAACATTCAACTTTTGAGCCATCCACCGTTCCATCCAAATTTAAATGCAATTAAGAATGTTTGGGGATAGATGACAGAAGTTGTTTATAAACATAGATGGCAATTTTAAAACTGGGGATCCTCTTCGTACTGCAGTTTATGCATTCTCGGCCAGCATCCCAAGCACCCTCATGTAGAAGTTGATAATGAGTATGCCAGGGCGAATTTTCGAAGTCATTTGCAAAAATAGAAGATATACTGAATATTAAATTGTCGTTGTGACTTATTTGTTTTGCTTTTTTCTGTTTTCATTTACATGTTCTTATATTTATGACCAACTAAAAAAAAACAAAAAAAACAAAAAAAAACTTTTTTAATGTATGTTTAAATTAATCAATTAAAAGCTTAAAATTTTACATCTTTGTTGATAAAGTACATTTTCTAATTAAATGTAAATGTTTCACATATATTTCGATCAAGTAACAGTATTTTATATTTTTCAATCCTTTTGTATCTGGTAATACGATTTCGACCAGGAGAATATATATATATATATATATATATATATATATATATATATATATATATATATATATATACACTACCGGCCATAATTATTAGGCTACCCCAGGTTTTTTTAAAGAAATGATATATTTCATATTATTTTTAGTATTTATTGCCAAATGAAAACAGAATGAAAACAGAATTTTTTTTATAACTTTGCAAGATTTTACAAGGCAAGGAAAGAAAGATGAACACGTCCGAATCAGCCTAAATGTTCTTCATTCTTTCATTGATGAAACTGCAATATAGGTAATTATTAAATATTTATAAATTCATTTGATGCACATGTTATTGTGCAATATTAACAAAACCATTCTATTTTCATTTACAAATATTCACTTGGCAATAAATACTAAAAAATAGTATGAAATACATCATTTTTTAAAACACTGGGGTGGTCTAATAATTATGGCCTGTAGTGTTATATATATATATATATATATATATATATATATATATATATATATATATATATTTGCATGTGTGGATGTTTGTAGGTTTATTTATGTATGCGTTCTTCCTCTTCCTCGTTTAATATATGAATAACTTTCTAAATCTAATAAATTGTTAAACTTGGAAACTTTTTTTAAAATTTCGCAAAAATAATAAAGTATATCTAATAGTTAATTAATAAGGCTGATCTTAATTTTAATCAAATATTAATACTAATGCCTCACAAGATTATTGTTAAATCTGTACACATATTCTCCAAATTAGAAGCTGCTTTATTCAGATTGGTCCACATTCTACATACAACAATTCCTCCCTGATTAAAGGGCTTTTGCTTGTTTTAACCTTTTAAACCATTCAATTTGAAATAAACCACATCACTTGACAAGACACAAGTGTCGAAACAAAATTGCTAAATTTGTAGTGATATTATAACATATCCATATTATAATTTTTGAATATATATATACATATATATATATATATATATATATATATAAATTCCAAAAATTACATTTCGTTGAATACCTATTTCGGCGAGAAAACTCTCTCTTCATCAGCAACGATCCAAAACAAAAAAATTATTAATTCAAATATGTTACAAAAATTCACATACTGAAAGGGGTCCAAAAGCATATCTAAGCACAGGACATTAAAAAGGGGGGAAGGATTAAGAAAGAAAAAAAATTAAATATTATCTCCCAGACATAAAAAAGAGGCAGAGACAGAGATTCTTAACTTGATATTAGAAAACTGTTTACGTCTGTATTAAAGAATAAACAGTCAAAATTTAAACGTGTCACAGGAATGAGAAGTGGTGGGTGAAAGTTAAAGAAGTGTTTAGGGAAAAGAAAAAAAGGGCAAATGGGGTCGACGGAGGAAAGTTACCGATGAAATATGAAATGAATATATATATATATATATATATATATATATATATATATATATATATACACTACCGGCCATAATTATTAGGCTACCCCAGATGATCCGTAGTGTGGAACCGCGGTAGGTTTTGGCTCGCTTTAGATTTTTGTGTATATATATATATATATATATATGTGTGTGTGTGTGTGTGTTCTCTCTCTCTCTCTCTCTCTCTCTATATATATATATATATATATATATATATATGCTTAGCTTCCCGTGCCCCCTCTGCATGAATTTAGCAGAACTAGTAGACTAGCATCTTGGTCCAACTTTTTACAGTGAACCTATCAAATGTAACCACAACTTCGATTCTAAAGCTTCTTTTGTCGCACTTCCAGCCTGTGGAATTCCCTTCTGTATACTTGCTTCACTGACAACTACAACAATTTAAATGCAAAGTCAATTGCCATCTCTTATCTCCTTGATTCGCATCTTTTTTCTAACAATCCTTGTATAATGTTCTTCACCCTTTCCACTCTACTCTCATGTAGCTCTCTTCACACCATTGTTCACATCTTTCATTGACACCATCTGTAACTTGTTCCTCTTTTTCATCACTGTCCACTTAAGTAACCCCCTGTGCACCAGTGGCAGTACTGAGGATTATAATATATATTATTTGTTTTGTAACAAGTAGCGACTACCTGAATATTTTGCATACGTACATGAAAGTGATAGTTGCGGTCGGTTTTTCATGTTCTAGAGGGAATCATTATATATATATATATATACTAGCAGTATAACCCGGCATTGCTCGGGTGTAATGAAAACTTGAAAACTAATCCATAGTCCTGGAGCTCAGACTCTTTGGACGTTCGCACGAAAGATTAAAAAGCAATAGTTGTTTCCAGTTAAAGCGAAACCGTAGACTGAAAGAAAAATGAATGGATGTAAGTCAAATTTTGATTTCCTGGTATCGATATAAAATAAGGTTTTTCGTCGTAAACTGAATTTTGAAGGCTAAATAAGTCCTCTGAGTAAATGGTATCATGGCTGAGACTAAGAACTACAATTATATCTACTTAGAGCCAAACCCGAAGCAAAAACTAAAATAAAAGGGCTAAAAAATACAGACATACAGGTAGATAAACAGGCACACACAGAAACATCTTGCCTTTTATATATATATATTTTCGATTTTCTACACTACTGTAAGAACTGCAACCTTGAAACTTCTGAATATCGTTTCTTATGTCTTTGTCTATGAGTATAACAAATTTGAGTAAAATCGGACCACCACTTCTATAAATCAATTTTTTCGATTATCGATGTTCAATATTTCACGGGGGTACTTCGAGACAAAACCTAGCTAAGAACACTCGCAGACGCTCATAGTACGACTGTGGAAATTTTTAAGAAAATCGGTTCAGCCGTTTCGGAGTCTATAGGTAACGGACACACAGACACACACACACATACACACACAAAGACAAAGTTCCATTAAAATAGGTTTATATGTATATAATAAAGCATATAATAAAGAAGCGAGATAAATATCGTGCTTGATGTAAAATATAAGCTATATATATACAAACCAATGTACAAAAGACAGCATATACAAAAAAGATACTTCATCTAACAATCGAACAATCGTCTGGTTGTTGACAATAGCAGCGGAAGTTTCAGGAAACACAGCAAAACTTAACTACTAGTTTTTTCGTATTCTGTATTATACCCCCCCCCACACACACACACATATATATATAAATATATATATATATATATATATATATATATATATATATAACAGGGTAGACAAATATAAGCACCTGCCACCTGAAAACATACAAAGTTCTGAGAAATTAGTGCACAAGTTTCACAATACACAAAATATACAAGAATGTAAACTTTGTTTAAAAGATAAACGCTAGCAAAATTATATATTATATCAGGAAAGGAACCGTCGTCATCATTTTAAACACATGCACACATACTTATATATATATATATATATATATATATATATATATATATATATATATATAAATTAAAATAGGATTAATTCAAGGATGTTGGAAGACCATTTCGATATGAAAATCCCCACAGGGTATAACGCATCACCTCAGCAACAAAAAAATCCTTTCAGAAACTGGAGAAAAATCAGTCTAATTTATATATATATATATATATATATATAAACACACACACACACACACATACACACACACATATATATATATATATATTAAATTTGTGTATTTAGGCAGCAAATTGTTTTTAGATATGTCACGTTGAATAAATTGCAAACATTGGATCTCACGGATAATCTTTCGCGTATTATAATAGAAATAAGTCAGAAATGTCAATATTAAGCTCATTTCTGACATCTTTCAATTATAATACGCGACAGATTATCCGTGATTATGAACGGATTTTATTAAAAATAAGCAGACACAATGTTTGCAATTTATTTATTAGCATATATATATATATATATATATATATATATATATATATATATATATATATTAGTATAGGGTTAGTATGGATGGAATAAAATACAGATATCCAAAAAGTTCTCAAATTAGAGCAAATCATATTTATTTAAAATCTAGAAATCTATTACATAAGAACGTTATATATATATATATATATATATATATATATATATATATATACATATGTGTGTGTGTGTGTGTGTGTGTGTGTGTGTGTGTGTGCTTACTATCATAAAATCATATAAAAAGACGGCTCTATTCCTGAACTTAGATTCACGCATCGTCATCTTCAGCTAAATATTTTGCTTGGTCTAAGAAATCTAGGCTTCTAGGAGTTTTATTTACTGAGTTCACCCCTGTGCGTGTAATTGTCTATATCTGTCTAAACTTATTTATAAATGGAACTTTGTTTGTGGGTCCATTATCTATAGACTCCGAAACGGCTGAACTGATTTTCTTGAAAATTTACACAGTTGTACTATAAGCGTTTGCGAGTGTTCTTAGCTAGGTTTTGTGTGAAGGTATCCCCGATAAATATCAATAATCGATAATCGAAAAAATCGGGTTATAGAAGAAGTGGTCCGATTTTAATTAATTTTGATACACTCATAGACAAAGACATAAGAAACGATATTCATAAGTTTCAAGGTTGCAGTTCTTACAATAGTGCAGAAAATCGATAATATATAAATATGAAAGGCAATAATTACTACTAAATATTTGTGTGTGTGTCTGTTCTTCATTCTTTCATTGATGAAACTGCAATATAGGTAATTATTAAATATTTATAAATTCATTTGATGCACATGTTATTGTGCAATATTAACAAAACCATTCTATTTTCATTTACAAATATTCACTTGGCAATAAATACTAAAAAATAGTATGAAATACATCATTTTTTAAAACACTGGGGTGGTCTAATAATTATGGCCTGTAGTGTATATATATATATATATATATATATATATATATATATATATTTGCATGTGTGGATGTTTGTAGGTTTATTTATGTATGCGTTCTTCCTCTTCCTCGTTTAATATATGAATAACTTTCTAAATCTAATAAATTGTTAAACTGATCTTAATTTTAATCAAATATTAATACTAATGCCCCACAAGATGATTGTTAAGTCTGTACACATATTCTCCAAATTAGAAGCTGCTTTATTCAGATTGGTCCACATTCTACATACAACAATTCCTCCCTGATTAAAGGGCTTTTGCTTGTTTTAACCTTTTAAACCATTCAATTTGAAATAAACCACATCACTTGACAAGACACAAGTGTCGAAACAAAATAGCTACATTTGTAGTGATATTATAACATATCCATTTTATAATTTTTGAATATATATATACATATACATATGTTTATCTGTCTGTATGTCCTTTATACAAATCCACAATTTTTATCCGATTCTCACAAAACTCCACACAAATATTCTTTAGGTTGAGTGTGAGCTCTAGGAAAATGGATTAGTTTTAAAACTGTCATTACACCCGAGCAACGCCGGGCTATAATGCTAGTATCTATATATATATATATCTCTTCTACAAATACTTCCACGGATTCTGCTCAGATTTAGCTCACTGGTGCCCCTATATATGAATTTACTCGAGCCACAAGATTAGGAACTTTGTTGCACTCTTTTACGTTCAAACTAATAAATTGTAAACCAAATAAAATGTAAACGCTAATTCTACTCCAACAGCTTCTTTTCTCGCACTTCCTGCCTGTGGAATTTCCTTTCCGTTTACTTGCTTTCCCGACAGTTACAATCTTCAAGAATTTAAATGTAAAGTCAATAGTCATCTCCTATCTCACTAACTTGCATCCTCTCTCTCATGCTCCTTTCTTCGTCCACTCTACACTCATCAGTATTCTCATCCTTCTCTTACCCTCTTCCTGACACCTCCTGTAAACTGTCACTCTTTGTCATACTTTTCCTCCTATGTAAACTCCTGCTCAACAGTATCAGTAAAATGCCTTGCTTGGGGCGACACGATTATATATATATATATATGAAATGAATTTTTTAACATTATTTTTTTTTATCGATACTCGTATTTAAGTACTTAAATACGAGTTTCGATAAAAAAAATGTTAAAACAATTAATTTCAAATTGTCAGTTGCTTATAACCAAGTTTCGTTAAAATTCGTTGATTTCCGTAACACACACACACACACACACACACACACACACACACACACACACACACACACACACACATATATATATATAAGACAAATGGAATATATAAAGCAAATGAAATTATAACAGGGCTTAACTAGCTTGCTAGCTTGCAGGTATACACTGAAACTGACAGGGATATATATATATATATATATATATATATATATATATATATATATATATAGTATTCTAAAAATAGAAAGGATAAGCACGCTAAATCTAATCGAGTGGGTTACTTGACTGCTAGGAGCGAATTCTCCTCGTTATAGGACACAGTGCTGAACCTTTTTTTAATCGTGTCACCCCAAGCAAGGCATTCCACTGCCACTATAGCGCAGGGGGTTACATAGAGCGATTGGGTATAGGAAATGTCAGAAGGAGGGTGATAGACGATTTAGGATGTACATAGGGAGAGAGTTGGAGAGAGTGGGAGTGAGTTAGTGTGTTAGGAGGTGTCTATTGACCTTACATTTAAACTCCTGGAGGTTGTAGCCGTCGGGGAAGCAAGCACGCGGTAGGGAATTCCACAGGCGGGAAGTGCGAGGAAACAAGCTGTTGGAAATTGCGGTTACATTTCATCGGTTTCACTGTATAAGGGTGGGACCCTGTTGCCAATTTAGTATCTCGTGCAAATTCACATCTAGGGGGCACCAGTGATTTAAATGATCAACACACGAAAAAATAACTACATCAAGGACTACATTAACCTTGATAATGTCTATAGACGTATACGAAAGTGCGTGAGACAATAAAAATTATGGACAGTTTTCAAATTTCTTAATAGAACTGAAGAAAATTTTTCTTCTGTAGAACCACAAAGCTTCATCTCTGAGGAGATTGTCCAGCATTTTCCGTCATATAGGAAGACTGATATCGCGTAACAGTTCAGTATTCATGTCTTTGTTTCCAATGAAATTTTCTTGTATCTCAATATTGTGAACAGCTTTTGCAGTGTGTCCTTGGTCATGCCAATACGTTTAAAACGATGCTTAATATAAAAATTAAAAAAATATTATACTCAATATAAAATAGAGCTATTACTATTTTTTAGAACATGTACCAACTACAATATACTACAAAATTGTACATTTTGTTTCGACATTGAAAGAACAATGTCTCATCAGGTAGTTAATAATTATGATAATAAACGGCTTGCTCGGGTGTAATGAAAGCTTTAAAACTAATCCATGGTCCTGGAGCTCAGACTCTTTGGACGTTGGCACGAAAGACTAAAAAGCAATACTTGTTTCCAGTTAAAGTGAAACCGTAGACTGAAAGAAAAATGAATGGAAGTAAGTCAAATTTTGATTTCCTAGTATCGATATCAAATAAGTTTTTATCGTAGGAAACTGAATTTTGAAGGCTAAATAAGTCCTCTGAGTAAATGGTATCATGGCTGAGACTAAGAACTACAATTATATCTACTTAGAGCCAAACCCGAAGCAAAAACTAAAATTGAAGGGCTGAAAAATACAGACATACAAGCAGATAAACAGGCACACACACAAACATCTTGCCTTTTAAATATATTTCTATATTAACGATTTTCTGCTCTATTGTAAGAACTGCAACCTTGAAACTTCTGAATATCGTTTCTTATGTCTTTGTCTATGAGTGTATCAAATTTGATTAAAATTGGACCACTCCTTCTATAACCCGATTTTTTCGATTTTTGATTTTCGGTATTTATCGGCGGTACCTTGACACAAAACCTAGCTAAGAACACTCGCAGACGCTTATTGCACAACTGTGTAAAGTTTCAAGAAAATCTTTTCAGCTGTTTCAGAGTCTATAGGTAATGGACACACACACACATACACACACAAAGTTCTATTTATAAAATAAGTTTAGATAAAGTTCGATCAATTACATTAAAAAGAACAGCTAGGTGACCTTGACATATTTTGGAAGGATGTTATAATGGTCCAGAACCTATACTGACAGCAGACCTCCTGTATATGATTAGAATATTTAGTAAATACAAAAGAAAATGACAAGAATGTGTCTTCTCACCGGACATATTCAGTGTCGGCGATTCTGAGAGAATTCAAAATTCTGCCAGGAGTTATTATCGGCGACCACAATCATAACATAAAATACGCAGATAACACTATGTTCCCAACAGAGAAAGTAAAGCAAACTATAAGAAAGTGAAGTGAAGGTAAACAAGATGGACGGACGAAACTTTAATTGTGAGAAGAATGCATGGTTGTTAGCAAAACGAGCAACCTGACTTGAAAATTACAAATTAAAGATGTCAATATAAAAAGAAAAAAAATATTTGAGAAATGTTTTAACAATGCGATACTAAAATCAGATGACGCACGGAAATAGCGAAAGATGCCTTCCGGAAACTAAGCAAAAGTATTAAGAAAGAGAAAAACTTCGTAAGAAATAAAGAAAAACGTACTGAACTGTTACGCAATATCACCCTATAGCTAATTTAACTCACTGAAATTAATTATAAGTTTTAACCAATTTAAATGACGTGTTGAGTTTTTTCTTTATAAATATCATATTGCTCTGGATAATATTCATTGAGCTATCTATATAGATATAACACTTAATATTTTATATTAAGTTGATCTTGTTGGATTATCATCGCCGTTTACAGACTGGGCATATATATATATATATAACGGAGAATCTGTAATGTGATCCATCCCCACTTGGCAGCTCGGCTGCAGTCGCTATCTCATGGGCGTGACGTGGCTTCCCTGTGCCTGTATAAATACTTTCACGGCTTCTGCTATAATAAACTTAGATCACTTAGATCACTAGGAACGAATTTACACGAGCTACTAGATTAGCAACTAGGTCCCACTATTTTACAGTGAAACCGATAAAATGTAACCGCAATTTCTACTCTAACAGCTTATTTTCACGCACTTCCCACTGGAAACAACTATAGTTTTTAATCTTTCGTGCCAACGTCTAAAGAGTCTGAGCTCCAGGATCATGGATTAGTTTTAAAGCTTTCATTACACCCAAGCAACGCCGGGCTATGCTGCTAGTGATAATAGAAATTAAAGAGATTTTGCCAGGGAAGTCTCTTTACTTGCTTCCCCGACAGCTACAATCTCCAGGAGTTTAAGTGTAAAGTCAATAGTCATCTCCTATCTCACTAACCTGCATCCTCTCTCTTATGCTCCTTTCTTTGTCCACTCCACTCTCATTAGTATTCTCATCCTTCTCTTACCCTCCTCCTGACACCCCCTATAACCTGTCACTCTTTCTCATAAATTTTCTCCTATGTAACTCACCTGCAAAACAGGGGGGTTACATAGGAGGAAAGTTAAGAGAAAGGGAGATATGATTATAAAATAAATGTCTCTTTCGATCTATGACTGACTAGGTAGAAGATTTTCTCGTTCTACGTTACCACAACATTCTGTGGTAGACAGGTTGCCAACGAAGGCTACAGAACCCAATCTG
Organism: Ascarosepion bandense; assembly: GCA_037127315.1. Lineage (NCBI taxonomy): Eukaryota > Metazoa > Mollusca > Cephalopoda > Sepiida > Sepiidae > Ascarosepion > Ascarosepion bandense. Next base: position 1,837,308 of record JBBBDQ010000669.1, read on the forward strand.
TTTTGCTATTCAATTCATAGCCGAGGGAGAAGAGTGGATTTATACCTTTCACAAGAATATTTGCGCCCAAGTGAATGAAATGAATTTAATTGGGATTCGAACTCGGTATTCTGGTTTCTAATTCCGATTCGAAATTACATCACAACGCACTTCAATTACACATATCTAAATGTCAGAGAAATATGCCCACAAGAAATAAAGGCTCTGCTCAGCCTTAAAAACAATATTACGAACAATATGGTGGCTTTTAACTATGCTGTATATAGAAGAACAAAAAAATTTCAAGGAACATTTCACATTAGCGAACAGGCGCGTACACACGCACACACACCCACACGCACACACACCCACACCACACACACAAACACGCACACACACCCACCACCACACACACACACACACACACAAACACACACACACATTTGAAGACATCAACATAATAGATACGTCCAAACTTACATACATATATAGATGCATATTTTAAAAGTTGTAAAATCACTGGAAAAGACTTAAGTGAAAAATGAAATTGTAAATCTCTAATTTAATAACATGAAGAGGGACAAAATTTAGACAGGAAGCGTTATTTTATAAATCGGAAATAGATGACGGAAGAGTGTTCATGTAAATTATATAAATAAATAAATAAAAAATATATGTATACTTGATCAAAATTCGAACGAAGGAAAAATAAACAAAGGCATATCTATCTATTCTATATGCCTGTTAATATCACGCATATAGAAAATCTTTCTTCGTTCATCTATCTATCTATCTATCTATCTATCTATCTATCTATCTATCTATCTATCTATCTAAGTCTGTTCAAAATCTATCTATCTATCTATCTATCTATCTATGTTTCTCAGTCTGTTCAAAATCTATCTATCTATCTATCTATCTATCTATCTATCTCAATCTGTTAATATTTATTTATATAAGTCTATTAATATCACGCATACACAAAATCTTTATCTATCTATCTATCTATCTATCTATCTATCTATCTATCTATCTATCTATCTATCTATCTCAGTCTGTTCAAAATCTATCTATCTATCTATCTATCTATCTATCTATCTCAGTCTGTTCAAAATCAATCAATCTATCTATCTATCTATCTATCTATCTATCTATCTATCTATCTATCTATCTATCTCAGTCTGTTCAAAATCTATCTATCTATCTATCTATCTATCTATCTATCTATCTATCTATCTATCTCAGTCTATTCAAAATCTATCTATCTATCTATCTATCTATCTATCTATCTATCTATCTATCTATCTATCTATCTATCTATCAGATTTTATCCGTGTGCATTAATATTTTCAAATCTATCTTCATTTCTTCCAATGTCTCTCTCTAAGTTCCTGCATATTGATCCTTTTATCTACAACTTCCGATATTTCCATTCCTCTGCCTTCCTGTATAGTTTTCTGTCGACTTGTCTTAATCTATTCAAATCTTTTTTCAAAAGTATTCTGCCAATCGATATATCGATTTATCCAAATAAGTTCATAACTACCAATCAGGCTTAATATACTGGTAGCCATCTTGATCTGTTTATGAAAATATTTCATTATTTACATCTATCTATCTATCTATCTATCTATCTATCTATCTATCTATCTATCTATCTATCTATCTATCTATCGCGGGCATTTGATTATCTATCTATCTATCTATCTATCTATCTATCTATCTATCTATCTATCTATCGCAGGCATTTGATTATCTATCTATCTATCTATCTATCTATCTATCTATCTATCTATCTATCTATCTATCTATCTATCTATCTATCTCAGGCATTTGATTATCTTATCTATCTATCTATCTATCTATCTATCTATCTATCTATCTATCTATCTATCTATCTATCTATCTCTCTATCTCAGGCATTTGATTATCTATCTATCTATCTATCTATCTATCTATCTATCTATCTATCTATCTATCTATCTATCTATGTTCATCACTCCCTTTCTTTCTATTTGTCCATGTCACTTTCTTTCAATCACTTAATATGTCTTTCATTTTACCTATCAAAGCTTTAGTCATGCAAGATCAGCACTGGAAAATGGAATAATTACCTGTAAAAAGGTTAATTCGGCCAGTTTAAATTAAAGATGACAACATAAGCAGAATTTCAAATAATAAAAAAAAACAGCTTGGTGCTCGTTAATCGACATGTATAAATGAACTAAGAAAAAACGCAGAAATACAAGAACACGCAATGCACACACACACACACACACACACACACACACACACACACACACACACACACACACACACACATATATATATATATATATATACGCACTTGTCTGTTGTTCAACGTTTTATAAATGCATACTAGGTGTTCCAAAATTATACTCACTATTTGACTTTCTGACTAATGGAATTTTTTTTTTGCTAATCTTCTTCTACGTGCCGTGTCACTTCGTAACGTAGGCGATCATGGTCCTCCACATATCACTATCTCTTATAGGTTTTAACACCCCTTCTTTGTTACCTCTTCCAAACCTTGCTCTGCAATATATTTGCCCTTCCAATGAATATTTCCTGTTTCTCAATATTCTATTCAGCCTTTGGAATTGTTAATACGCCTTCGGATCTCAGTGTCACACATTCCTTCTTCTGTTAGAACAATTCTCAGGTATCTCAATTTTTGTAACTGCTTGATTTTTGTATTTTGGGCTTCTCTTTTTACTGATGGTCATGTATTCATTTTTCTTGTACTTTATATTGACTCCTTTCTTTAGGTAGGTTCTGTAGGAAACCTGTTAGTTATCGTTCGATGTCTGCTATCAATCCTGTACCATCTGCGTATTTTATAATCTAACGCGTCTATTATTTAATATTTTATAGACGCTTTAATGTTTTAGTTCGTAATTTTAAATATTGAAAAAGATATTAAATTCAATAACTCATAAGTTAGTGACTGCACTGTTCGAAAAAATACAATTAAAAAGTGAAAACTGATGAAGCTTCAAGAACATTCCAGAATTGAGCTCATCTTCAGTACTTTCTTTCCAACGTCAGGTGGATTCCCTCGGTATTTTCTTCAAATATTTTCCTTTTCGTTTCCATCCTCTCCAGAACCTCGTCGTTGGTAACAAGTTCTGACCATGGCATACTCAGCATCCTTCTGTAGAACCACATTTGGATTGCATTTTTGGCCACGCCAATACGCCTTCGGATCTCAGTGTCGCATATTCCGTCATTTGTTAGAACACTTCCCAGGTATTTTCTGTAGCTGATTGATTGCAACATACCCAACTTGTAGTTAGCATTTTGGGTTTCTCTTTTTACTGATGATCATGTATTTAGTTGTCTTAAGTCCAAGTCAGTTAAGTTCCATGACTGGCGAAGTAGGAAATTTTCTCCCGATAGACTGGTTGCCAACCAAAGATAGAGAACCTGATCTGTCCTGCTATATAGCCCATAGCTAGAGAGAAGAGATTAATGAAAGCACCCAATATTTGCACATAAGGGAATGCAAAAAATTCAACTAGATATCGAACTCTTCTCTCCTATTTCTTTTTCTGGGGCCATTACACCGAAACGCACATCTATCTATCTATCTATCCATCTATTTCGTTCTGTTCATATGTCTGTCTGTCTGTCTGTCTATCTATCTATCTATCTATCTCGTTCTGTTCATATGTCTGTCTGTCTGTCTGTCTGTCTGTCTGTCTATCTATCTATCTATCTATCTATCTATCTATCTATCTATCTATCTATCTGTCTGTCTGTCTCCGAATGTTCAGTATCTATCTATCTATCTATCTATCTATCTATCTATCTATCTATCTATCTGTGCCTTGTGGTGCAGTGGATATTGACTCGGAATGAGAAATCAGAGAACCGAGTCGAATTCCAGTTGAATTGGTTGCATTCACTTACGCGCAAATACCCTTGGCAAAGGTATTAATACGTTGCTTTTACCTCTAGATTAGTGATTTTCTAAGCGCAGACTAAATATGGCACAAGGCCGAAAGTATGGGACACCCAGTGAGGATCGAATTCACTGTTCAATTGTAATCGTTCTAGCGAGATAAGCTTGCTAAATATTACAGCAGCTTGAAGTGCCCTATTTTCCTTCTAGATTCTGGTTCTATGGCCTAAGTTGATAACCTGTCTGCTGCAGAAAGTAATGGTAGCCTACAGAAGGGAATCTTCTGCCTAGTCAGTCATGTCTCTTTCAAAAATGATCACTCAAACGTGTATCACGTATGGCACTTAAATGATTGATCTATCTATCTATCTATCTATCTATCTATCTATCTATCTATCTATCTATCTATTTCAATTCTGTTCATATCTATCTATCTATCTATCTATCTATCTATCTATCTATCTATCAATCTATCTATCTTTCTATCTATCTATTTCAATTCTGTTCATATCTATCTATCTATCTATCTATCTATCTATCTATCTATCTATCTATCTATCTATCATCACCTGTTTATCTATCTATCTATCTATCTATCTATCTATCTATCTATCTATCTCAGCCTGTTTGTTTATCTATCTATCTATCTATCTATCTATCTATCTATCTATCTATCTATCTCAGCCTGTAGCCTATCTATCTATCTATCTATCTATCTATCTATCTATCTATCTATCTATCTATCTATCTATCTAAGGCTCTTCCTTATCTATCTATCTATCTATCTATCTATCTATCTATCTATCTATCTATCTATCTCAGCCTGTTTATCTATCTATCTATCTATCTATCTATCTATCTATCTATCTATCTATCTCAGCCTGTTCATCTCTCACTTTCTATCTATTTCTTCACCTGTTCGTGTCATTCTCTATTTGTTACTTAATATCGCATTCATTTGGCCGTGGAAAAATAAGAAAATCCTAGATGATCAGCACGAGAAAATGTGTAATATAAGCAGAAAAATATATAAAAATTAATATCTCACCAACAGATTTACGCTATCAATGTAGAGCGGCATAAAATGACTTTAAACAACAGAAAATCTCGAGAATTCTATGTTTATCACTGTATATTCAAATCTTGCACAAAATCTAAATGGATAAATCTAGCATTCGTCCGTGCATTGAATACTGTTGCCATAACTGGGCGGATGCCTCTGATATTAAACCCCGGGGTTTTCGAAAAAATACAAAGCGAGATCTACAATATAATCTCCCCGATTTGTCACCTCAATCACTTTCTTACCGACGGTATGTGACTTCATTCTAGCTTCTACAAATGTTTTCATCGCTTCAGATCTATCTATCTATCTATCTATCTATCTATCTATCTATCTATCTATCTATCTATCTATCTATCTATCTATGCGAGTCAGTTCACTATCTATCTATCTATCTATCTATCTATCTATCTATCTATCTATCTATCTATCTATCTATGCGAGTCAGTTCTATCTATCTATCTATCTATCTATCTATCTATCTATCTATCTATCTATCTATCTATCTATCTATCTATGCGAGTCAGTTCACTATCTATCTATCTATCTATCTATCTATCTATCTATCTATCTATCTATCTATGCGAGTCAGTTCACTATCTATCTATCTATCTATTCTATCTATCTATCTATCTATCTATCTATCTATCTATCTATCTATCTATACGAGTCAGTTCACTATCTATCTATCTATCTATCTATCTATCTATCTATCTATCTATCTATCTATGCGAGTCAGTTCACTATATATCTATCTATCTATCTATCTATCTATCTATCTATCTATCTATGAAAGTGTTCATGATTATCTATCTATCTATCTATCTATCTATCTATCTATCTATCTATCTAAGCGAGTCAGTTCAATATCTATCTATCTATCTACGCGAGTCAGTTCGCTATCTATCTAAATGTCTATCTATCTATCTATCTATCTATCTATCTATCTATCTATCTATCTATCTATCTATTTATCTATGAAAGTGTTCATGATTATCTATCTATATATCTGTCTATCTATGCGTGTCAGTTCACTATCTATCTATCTATCTATCTATCTATCTATCTATCTATCTATCCATGAAAGTGTTCATGAGTATCTATCTATCTATCTAACTATCTATCTATCTATCTATGAAAGTGTTCATGATTCTCTATCTATCTATCTATCTATCTATCTATCGATGAAAGTGTTCATGATTATCTATCTATCTATCTATCTATCTATCTATCTATCTATCTATCTATCTATCTATCTATCTACGCGAGTCAGTTCACTATCTATCTATCTATCTATCTATCTATCTATCTATCTATCTATCTGTCTATCGATGAACGTGTTCATGATTATCTATCTATCTATCTATCTATCTATCTATCTATCTATCTATCTATCTATCTATGTATCTACGCGAGTCAGTTCTATCTATCTATCTATCTATCTATCTATCTATCTATCTATCTATCTATCTTTCTATCTATCTATCGATCTATCTACGCGAGTCAGTTCAATATCTATCTATCTATCTACGCGAGTCAGTTCACTATCTATCTATCTATCTATCTATCTATCTATCTATCTATGAAAGTGTTCATGATTATCTATCTATATATCTATCTATCTATGCGTGTCAGTTCACTATCTATCTATCTACCTATCTATCCATGAAAGTGTTCATGAGTATCTATCTATCTATCTAACTATCTATCTATCTATCTATGAAAGTGTTCATGATTATCTATCTATCTATCTATCTATCTATCTATCTATCTATCTATCTATCTATCCAAGAAAGTGTTCATGAGTATCTATCTATCTATCTATCTATCTATGAAAGTGTTCATGATTCTCTATCTATCTATCTATCTATCGATGAACGTGTTCATGATTATCTATCAGTCTATCTATCTATCTATCTATCTATCTATCTATCTATCTATCTATCTATCGATGAACGTGTTCATGATCTATCTATCTATCTAACTATCTATCTATCTATCTATCTATCTATCTATCTATCTATCTATCGAGTCAGTTCTATCTATCTATCTATCTATCTATCTATCTATCTATCTATCTATCTATCTATCTAAGTCAGATCTATCTATCTATCTATCTATCTATCTATCTATCTATCTATCTATCTATCTATCTATCTATCTATCTATCTATCTATCCATGAAAGTGTTCATGATTATCTATCTATCTATCTATCTATCTATCTATCTATCTATCTATCTATCTATCAAAAGTGTTCATGATTATCTATCTATCTATCTATCTATCTATCTATCTATCTATCTATCTATCTATCTATCTATCTATCTCTGCGAGTCAGTTCACTATCTATCTATCTATCTATCTATCTATCTCTATATCTATCTATCTATCTATCTATCTATGAAAGTGTTCATGATTATCTATCTATCTATCTATGAAAGTGTTCATGATTATCTATCTATCTATCTATCTATCTATCTATCTATCTATCTATCTATCTAAAGTATTCTATGATTATATCTATCTTATCTATCTATCTATCTATCTATCTATCTATCTATCTATCTATTCGGGAGTTCTTTTATTATCAGAGTGAGTTTTCCCAGCTGCCGTGTTTTTGTAATCAGTATTAGACTCATCCAACTCTTTCTGAATCCTCCTCACAGTCCTCAGATTAACACCCGAACACTATAAAATATTCGTATTTAAGCTTCCGGTGCGAATTTCAAGCAGTACAGCATCCCGTTTCAAAATTGGCGGAGTGAATTGCGTGATGGTACTCATATAATTAAAGACGATGTCCAACTGACCCTTCTACCATACTGTGCATTTTAAAAAAATCAATAAACAACGCTCATGCTCAAAAGAAAAAAGAAAAAATGGCGACAATTTACCCATCTCCACTTATATATATATATATTATATATATATAATATATGTTGTAACAACAAAATTACACTATATATATATATATATATATATAGATTGTAATTTTGTTGTGTGTGTGTGTGCGTGCGTGTGTGTGTGTGTATTGTAATTTTGTTGTTGCAATGGTTTATAAAAGCGTAATATTTTTACACAAAAACTTTTTAAAAAGCATAATATCACTACACAAATGCATAATTTCACTACAATATTTTATAAAAATTATTTCTCTTGTATTTTTATAAAAATATTACTATGATATTTTAAAAAAATATCACTATAATATTTTTATAAAATATCACTGTAATATTTTTATAAACGCATAATATTACTACACAAATTTTTTCTATATCGAGCACTCTTTATAAAAGTAAATGCTTGAATAGTGGTTTTTTAATCTAGGTGTTCTTTCACTTTTCACCCATATATATATATATATATATATATATATATATATATATATATATATAGTGATGATCATCCACGTATACTGTCTTAATATGTATAGGAAAGAATATTAATAAAAAGTTTTGAATTTAAAAATGTACTTTTTTTGAACAGTATTTGTTTATTTTTATTATATCTTATATTTCAGACCGCCCTCGGTCCTTCATCAGAAACAACTACGGACGTGCCGCATGTTGTGAACAAACACACCACGTGATGTAAACAAAAAAATATTCGAACGCTATCGTGAAATACGTTTCTAATTCAAATTTAAAAATCAGTTGTTTCTGATGAAGGACCGAGGGCGGTCTGAAATATAAAATATAATAAAAATAAACAAATACTGTTCAAAAAAAGTACATTTTTAAATTCAAAACTTTTTATTAATATTCTTTCCTATATATATATATATATATATATATATATATATATATATATATATACACGAGTCAGTTCAATATCTATCTATCTATCTATCTATCTATCTATATATATATATATATATATAGATAGATAGATAGATAGTCAGTCATGTCTCTTTAGAGACATGATCGCCCAAGCGTGTATCACGTATGGCACCTAAACTGACTGAGGTGTAGGTTAGACATGCCAAATTCCATTCCCTTACAACTATCACCTACACCTCACATTCCAAAAAATAAATCGTTTCCACCATTTATTTTCAATTATACATATCACCTGAAGAGGAGCGCTTCGGCTCGGAAACATGAAACGTTTTGTGTAGTGATACTATGCTTTTATAAACCATTGTAACAACTATTACACTATATAAAGAGTATCTATATTACAAAGAGTAGAGCTTTATGTTGTAACAATGGTTGTTACAATGGTTTATAAAAGCATAGTATCACTACACAAAAACGTTCATGTTTCATGTTTCGGAGACGAACCGCCATATATATATATATACAGTAATAGTTGTTACAATGGTTTATGTAAGCATAGCATCACTACACAAAAATTTTCATGTCTCGGATCCGAACCGCTCCTCTTCGGGTGATAACATTTTATTTTGGGGCATGTGAGGTGTAGGATGTGCGTTGTGGTACAGTGGATATCGGCTAGGAACGGGAAACCGGGGAGCCGAGTTCGAATTCCAGTTGAATCCATTGTATTCACTTACGCGCAAATGCCCTTGAGAAAGGTATTAATCCATATCTTCCTTCCAGTTATGGGTTAAATAGCAGGACAGATTGGGTTCTATAGCCTTGGTCGGCAACCAGTCTACCGCAGAAAGCAATGGCAACCTACTGCGGGATAATCTTCTGCCCAGTCAGTCATGTCTCTTTCGAGACATGATCGCCCAAGCGTGTATCACGTATGACACTTAACTGACTGACTTAGAAATGATAATAAGTGCGGGAAAGATCAGTAGGATATGGTAAACTCTCATAAACTCTCGTAAACTCTCGTATCCCAGGTCTGTGGATTTTTGCAATGTTATTTTTGCAACATGTGGCCCGCGCATTATCGTGGAACAAAACTGAAGCACGTCGATTCACCAATGCATGTCTCATTTGTTTGCAGGAATGCACGCATTTCAGGGGGCTACATAAGTGTAAAAAGAGAGTGAAGGGGAAGATGAACCAGTTAGAAAGGAGCAATAGAAGGATGAGAATACAGGTGTGATGACAGCTTCAAAGGTGGAGGGAAAGGAAAGGATATACAGGGTGGTGTAGAAAGAACTAGAGTCGAATCGTTAATAGATGAGTATTAACTTTGCTTTTAAATTTCTGGAGGTCATAGCCGTCAGGAAAGCAAGAATACGGGAGCGAGTTCCAGAGGTGGGAAGTGTGAGAGAAGAAACTGCAGGAGTAGAATTGTCGTCTGCATTTGGTTAATCTAACTGTGAATGGGTGGGACCTAGTTGCCAATCTGGTTGCACGAGCAAACACCTGTTGAGGAGGCACCAGTGACTTAAGTTCGTTCGAGCAGAAGCCATGAAAGTATTTATAGAACAGACAAATGGAGGCCACATTTCGTCAGTGGGGAAGTGGCTGTAGTCGAGCCGCCAAGTCGGTACCTATCACATTACTGATTCTCCTTTGGAGCCTGACGAGACCACTGAGATGAACGGTAGGGGCGCCTGACCATATATGGCATCAGTATTCCATAAAAAAATAATATAATAAGGAACTGTTAAAGAGCAAACATGCGGCAAGAGCTTTCATAACTGGTAGTAGAGAGAATGAACTGAACAAAACTGAAGCACGTCGATTCACCAGTGCATGTCTGATTTTTTTTGCAGGAATGCACGCATTTCAACAATTTGTTTGTATTAAAGCTCTGCATTAATGCTTTGATTGTCTTCCAGAAAGCTGTATTGGGTAACACCCATTGCAAACAATCAGACAGTCACCATCATCTTTTGTTGCTCTAACTTTGGCTTTTGAAAATGTTTGGGGGCCTCATCACAATCAAACCTATGACCTGATCGTTTACGGTTATCATAAAGGTTTCTCTTTTTTCATCCCAGGTCACTATTTGTTCCAGAAAGGGACCTTTGGTGTTAACGCCTAAGTTTTTGATTTTTATTAAGCTCATCAGAATTTTTTTCTTTTTGCCAATACTCTGTAAATGGCGTAAATTCTTGCAGTGCTGACACCAAGCCCTTGGGACATTACTATGACAACAACTCAGCAACTGCTCGAAATTTGTCGTTGCCAGTACTATATAACCGTCTACTTTCATCTTCAAGACTCTCTTCAGTCAGTCAGTTAAGTGCCTTACGTGATACACGTTTGGGCGATCATGTCTCGAAAGAGATGGGGAAGAAGCGTATTATATTAATAAGTAGTAATTAGTGGGGGATCAGTTTATTACTTCATAACAATATAAAACCGATCACCCACTTTATACCCAGTAGAAGCGTTAATCATGTTTCCAACTGTTAGTCAGTTAAGTGTCACACGTGATACACGCTTTTGGGCGAGACATGACTGACTGGGCAGAAGATTATCCCGCAGTAGGTTGCCATTGCTTTCTGCGGTAGACTGGTTGCCAACCAAGGCTATATAGAACCGAATCTGTCCTGTTATTTAACCCATAACTGGAAGGAATAGATGGATTAATACCTTTCCTAAGGGTATTTGCGTGTAAGTGAATACAATGAATTCAGCTGGAATTCGAACTCGGTTCCCCGATTTCTCGTTCCGAGCCGATATCCAATGCACCACAACGCACAGCTCTCATCACCAGTCCGAAATTTCTGGAACCACCTTCGTACTGTCTGCGTCCTTGTTGACCCACCTCCTCCTGTTGTGTTGGTATTGGCAGAAGTTTGGTAGGCATTGTACCCAAGTCTGAACTAATGCCAGAAAAGCAAATGAAGATCATGTTTTGTCATGTTCATAATTAAGGGCTTCTATGCTTCAAGAGTATTTCTCTCTGAAAATAAGTTAACGATTATTAAAGAGTACACATGAATTATTATGTATACTAAAATCCATCTCATATATACAGTGAATACTATATTAAAATGGCTTCTGGAAATACGAAATTTCGAGCGGGCATTATTTTTGTAAGAAACTAACATATTACAGTATTTACATTATTCGGACTATTGTCCTCATCTTTGTTGCAATTTGTATGACGTTTCGGCCGTTGTACGCTTCGCCCTTTTCAGGTGCTAGAAATTTCACACCTAACCCTTTATTACAATCACTGCGATATATGATTTTCATTCCTTGCGTGGTAGAGCCTCTTCTGGTAGCTATGAGCTATCTCCCTCTGGCTCTGTAAGTTACTTGTTCACCACTGCTGTAGCCTGGTATTGAACTCGCAACTCTTTGGGTCAAGTAACAGGAACTAACCAACATCTATATCCAAAGGGTTCGGTTTGAAATTCCTAGCACCCGAAGAAGGCCGGAGCGTATAAATGGCAACAAAGATGAGGACAATAGTCCGAAAAATATAAATACTACAAATACAACCTCATCTCAGAAATAGACATATCTAACATATATATATCTAACATATATATTACCTCATCTCTCTCTATATATTTACTATCTCATCTCAAATATAGACAAAACTACTATATATATATATATATATATATATATATATATATATATATATAAAAAAATATATAAATACTACAAATACAACCTCATCTCAGAAATAGACATATCTAACATATATATATCTAACATATATATTACCTCATCTCTCTCTATATATTTACTATCTCATCTCAAATATAGACAAAACTACTATATATATATATATATATATATATATATATATATATATATATTTGAATTCAGATACTTCAATCCAAGGGAAAAAAGCAGGAAGGTAAATTCCCAAAAACCCGATCCTAATTAATATTAAAAATGTTATTTTAATATTAAAAAATGATACAGGAAGAGAGCTCCATGTAATAAAATATTACAGAGCAAATATATATTAAAAAAGGATTAATTCAAAGATGTTGAATGGCCATTTCGATATGAAGATCCTCACGGGGGACAACACATCACCTCAGCAACAGAAAAATCCTTTCAAAAACTGGAGCCTCCAGTTTCTGAAAGGATTTTTCTGTTGCTGAGGTGATGTGTTGTCCCCCGTGGGTGGGGGGATCTTCATATCGAAATAGCCATTCAACATCTTTGAATTAATCCTTTTTTAATATATATATATATATATAATTTTTAATAGAGTCGATCCTTTAACCAATTACACTACATGGAAATCCAAGCTTACAGGACCTTATATTCTTAAGTGCTCAACTATGACTGTATTGACCAGTTTCAACCCGATGAGGTCGTAAGCAGATAACGATTTATAAGTCTAAAATACTAATTTTTATATTTTATTTATTCTTCTATCAGTTTCTCTTCAGAGGATTTTCATCCTCAAAATCATCCGTTCAATAAACAGCCATGATGACAATCATCTGACCAGTACACACTACATGTCTGGGATTGAAAACCGGGGAGATATTTATTCGTTTCTTCGGCAAAAAAAGCGTAAAAATTATATCACTCTGTTCACAATATAAATATACTGCCATTGTTAAACGGATCAATTAACTCACTTTAAATACTGAAGACAGATTAGCTATAAATGTACACGACTGACAAGTGTAACCTAGTCTGCGAGACGACACAGCGCCAGATAACGTTAACGTACTTTAAACTCAACCTGAAAACGAAGGATTTGCTAACAGAAGTTTATATGGACTTTTGTCCTGGTTTTGTTGCAATGAAGCCGCTCCCAATTTTTAAAAATTATTTATAAATATATATATAACTAAGATTAACGAAATGGTTATAAACAACCGACCTTAATAAACTTATTAATGGTTATAAACTGGAGAATGACACACATTTTCGGAACAAAAAATTATCGTAAATAATCAGGCCGATAGAAATAAAAATATAATACTGCTTGATTATAAACAGAATATCTACTTAAATACGAGTATCGATCAAAAATAATGTTCAGACAAATCATTTCAAATTGTCGGTTGTTTATAACCAAGTTTCGTTAATCTTCGTTAATTTCCGTAACATGATGATTATCGTAAATAATCAGGCTGGTAAAAATAAATATATAATACTGTTTGATTATAAACAGAATATCTACTTAAATACGAGTATCGATCAAAAATAATGCTCAGACAAAATAATGCCCAAACAAAAAATTTCACATATATATATATATATATTCTTCATTAATAAAAGAATTATTACGTGATCTGGTTTTCTCTTTAAGCGATTGAAGACACCACATGGTAGAAACCTAGGTTGCGTATAATAAATAGTTTTCAAATGAAGAATATTCAAAAGTTCTACAATATATTTTTATTGAGCACTTCATAGTACAACTGCGTACTGATCTAATTTTATTATAACCAAAAACTAAGTAATTAAATAATCAATATATATATATATATATATATATATATATATATATATATATATATATTCAGAAATTATAACATGGATATGTTACAATATCGCTACAAAAGTAGCTATTTTGTTTCGACACTTCTTGAGTCTTGTCAAGTGATGTGGTTATTTTAAACTGAATGGTTTTAAAATGTTAAAAACAATCAAGACCCCTTTAATCAGGGAGGCATTATTGTATGCACAATATGGACCAATCAGAGTAAAGCAACTTCTAATTTGGAGAATATGTGGGCAGACTAAAATTAATCTTGGTGGGCATTGGTATTAAAATTTGATTAAATTGAGATCAGCAATTATTGGTTAACTATTATATCTATTTTTGTTGCGAAATTATATATATATATATATATATTAGTTTAACAATTTAGTAGATTTAGAAAGTTATTCATATTTTGAACGAGGATAAGAAAGAACGCATACATAAATAAACCTACAAACATTCCCACATGGAAAAATAGACGAGTATATTCAGAGACACTAGCAAACAGACACATATACAGATTAATACACCCACGCATATATACACACAAATTACAAAATTTAGCCTTCATCATCTTGTCAGTTTGTCCGTTAACTTTTAAAAAGACTAAATTGCTACATATTGGATACAGTAAAGGGGAATTCATAACGCTACCGGCCTTGGATGAATAGGGTCGGGATAGACATAATCATATTTCAATGTATGAACATATAAACAGAATTAAATATATACTTACGCAAAAACACAAGCTAAAGTTAAATGCGTATGCATGTGCAAAACGTCATTCATATACATATATATGCTGAGCTCCATATCGTTCATATGAAGTTATGACAGTGGGCCCCAGTCATTTAGCTCGCGTGTGCGTGTGTCTCTGCGCACGTCAATGGTTGTACAAGTGTTAATTTATGTCTGTGTTTATGTAAAAGGCGTA
>JBBBDQ010000669.1:1855000-2070000 GCA_037127315.1 Ascarosepion bandense
TTTCAAGGTTGCAGTTCTTACAATAGTTTAGAAAATTTGATATCGATACCAGGAAATGAAAATTTGACTTACATCCATTCATTTTTCTTTCAGTCTACGGTTTCGCTTTAACTGGAAACAACTATTGCTTTTTAGTCTTTCTTGCCAACGTCCAAAGATTCTGAGCTTCAGGACCATGGATTAGTTTTAAAGCTTTCATTACACCCGAGCAACGCCGGGCTATACTGCTAGTATAGCTATAAATATTAAAAGAGATGTGGTTTTTGTTGAAATTATATTTTTGGATACACTTTAAAGAAAATATAAGATGTTATATGGCTTAATATCATGAAAGTGTTCTTACATGTTGGTTAGTTAATAGATTTTATTTAGCGGCATGTGACAATATACGACCTGTTTTTGTAATACAGGGTGGGGCAGTGCAACTTGCTTATTTGGAATAACAAATAAAACAAAAGTAATGCAGATATACATGTAATTCTTTAAACAGCATCAATTAAAACATTTCAATTTTATGTTTTACAAGCTTGACATCAGTAAGATGGCGTCTATTCTGTTCAATACACTGAGTTAATCGTATTATGAAGTTTCGATCAGCTCTTTCCAGCATATCGGTGGGTATGTTGGCGACAGCTTGACGAATGTTGTTCTTCAGGTGACCCAGGGTGTTAGGACAATCGTTGTGAACAATTGAGTTCAGGTAACTCCATAGAAAATAGTCACAGAGTGATAAATCAGGAGAACGTGCTGGCCAATGCAGATCGCCCCTCAAATAGATGAGGTGTCCTGGAAATTTCTGCTGCAGAACTGTTATTGACACGCACGCTGTATGTGCCGTGTAAAGTAAACAGAAACAAACTTTAAATACGACACTCTTGGGTAACTCCCCCCCACTATCCTCGGAGCAATCATTGCTTCAGGGCGCCAAATTCAAATAGGCAAGTTGCTCTGCTCCAGCCTGTAGAAAAATGCAGAAAACGATGAGTATAAAGAAAGCCTATAAAAAACTAAAAAAAAATATTTAAAATTACAAAAGAAACTTACTTTTATTCAATTAAATACGTTGGCTCCTAAGCTTTGTTTCACTGTTGTTCAAGGGTCCCAACAATATACCTTAAATCTTTTTATACAGGGTGGGGCAGAGCAACTTTGCTTATTTGGAATAACAAATAAAACAAAAGTAATGCAGATGTACATGTAATTCTTTAAACAGCATCAATTACAACATTTCAATTTTATATTTTACAAGCTTTAAAGATGACATCAGTCAGATGGCGTCCATTCTACTGAAAACACTGGGTTAATCGTACTCTGCTTCAGGGTGCCAAATTCAAATAATCAAGTTGCTCTGCCCCACCATGTATTATGTGTTGAAAGTAATGTTTCGTTTAGTCTATACTGCAAAGTATCTGACTGATACCAAAATGGTGGTATAGATAATAAAAAATCGCTGTCAGTATCTTTATGGCCATATATTTTCCCCAAATCAACCATCCACCCGTGTATTGAATAATGCTGTTACATTTGATCGGGTGCCTCTGCTATTCATCTCAGGGTTATTGACAAAAATCAGCAGAGAATCTACAATGTAATCGATCCCGACCTTGTAGTTCAAATCCAGTCACTTTCTCACCGACGTAACGTGGTTTCCCTCTGTCTCTTCTTCAAATAGGTTTACAGCTTCTGCTCCGATTAGCTTGGCTCCCTGGTGCCTCCCATGCATGAATTTACTCGAGCTACTAGACTAGCAACTAGGTCCCACCCTTTTACAGTAAAACCGATCAAATGTAACCGCAGCTTCTACTCAAACAGTTTCTTTTCTCGCACTTCCCACGTGTGGAATTCCCTTTAATATACTTGCTTCCATGACAGCTACAATCTCAAAGAATTTAAATGCAATCTCAATTGCCATCTCTTATCTGCTTGGCTCGCATCCTTTCCCTGACAACCCTTGTATCATGTTCTCTCTTTCCACTCTTCACTCATGCAGCTCTCTTCACACCAGTGTTCCCGTCATTCTCTGACACTCCTTGTAACTGTTTCCTCCCCCTGCGCACCAGTGGCAGTACTGCCTTGCTTGGGGTGAAATCATTATAAAAAAAGGTGAATTATGTAATGCAGAAATCTAAATATTTTGAATAAAATTGCACGCCTTTAACTACAGATAAAATATATTGCTGGTCTTTTTGCTTTGAAATTGTATTGTTGGTTATTTATTTTTTATGAAAATATATTGCGGGTTTGTTTTGCTCTTGTTTTAGAGTTCACTATTTACCCATAGATAGGACACGAAAAAGTGTCACCACATGACGAAAAGCAAATGGCAACTTTGTTGTTATTCTACGGAGATTTTATCTGCTAAAACACAATTTAAGAAAATGACGTAAGCTCCTTTTTTTTATAGAATATTTAAGTACTCAGTAATCTGAAAAATTTGTCTACATTTCTGAGATGAGGCAGTATTATCCTCATCTTTGTTGCCATGTGTCCGTTGTACATTCTTCAGGTGCTAGGAATTTCGAACTGAACCCTCAATTATAATCACTGGGGTATATGTAAGTTACATATTTACCACTGTAGCTTGGTATTGAACTCACAACTCTTGGGGTCAAGTCACAGGGAGTAACCAACGTCTATATTCACTGGGCCATGTGTCCTTAAAGAACAACTGAATTTTGAGGAGTTATAAACCTAATGTCCAGTAATCGTTTTTTTTACCAGAGTTCAAATTGCATTTTTTTTATGTCAATGGTTTTCTCTAATAGTTTTTTTTACCAGAGCTCATATTGCAATTTTTTATGTTAATGGTTTTCTCTAGTATTTTTGATGTTAATGGTTTTCTCTAGTAGTTTTTTTTTTACCAGAGCTCATATTGCAATTTTTTATATTAATGGTTTTCTCTAGTATTTTTGATGTTAATGGTTTTCTCTAGTAGTTTTTTTTACCAGAGCTCATATTGCAATTTTTTTTATGTTAATGGTTTTCTCTAGTATTTTTGATGTTAATGGTTTTCTCTAGTATTTTTTTTACCAGAGCTCATATTGCAATTTTTTTATGTTAATGGTTTTCTCTAGTATTTTTGATGTTAATGGTTTTCTCTAGTATTTTTGATGTTAATGGTTTTCTCTAGTATTTTTTTTTACCAGAGCTCATATGGCAATTTTTTTTATGTCAATGGTTTTCTCTAGTATTTTTGATGTTAATGGTTTTCTCTAGTATTTTTTTTACCAGAGCTCATATTGCAATTTTTTTTATGTTAATGGTTTTCTCTAGTATTTTTGATGTTAATGGTTTTCTCTAGTGGTTTTTTTTACCAGAGCTCATATTGCGATTTTTTGACACTAATGATTTTCTCTGGCACTCCGTGTTCGGTTCGAAATTCCTAGCAACTGATGAAGGCCAGAGCGTATAACGGCCGAAACGTCATACAAATAGCAGCAAAAGTAAGGACAATAGTCCGAATAATGTAAATACTCTAATTTTTAAAAATGTTGGAAAATATTCTTCCGTAATCTAATATTTAGAACGTTAACTTTAAATTTACTCTAGTCATCGCTCTTATTTTTTTGATAATGTGTATTGTCGCCCATTACTTTCAAAATTGATAAGTTTATACACAAAAGGAAAAAAAAGTTCAAAATTATTTTTTAAAATTTATTGCGTAATTATTTGTATTAAGTCTTTCAATTTTTGATTACTAAATATAGTTTCACTTAGCAATATCACCTAACACAATTAAGTAATGTAGAATTTTAAGATGTATATATAAATTATTATAAATTATTATAATTAAAATTTAAAAAAGTGAAAATAAATCTTGAAAAATTCATTATTTATTGAATGTTTTTCTTCTTCAGACAATTGTGTTCTCAGCAAATCTTATTTATAAAAGCAATTAAAAGCTTTTCTCATTAAGTAATGTCATAGTTTTATAGCGATTTTTTTATTTTATCATTCGGAGAATATTTTTGGGTAATGGGTAACAGTTTGAAACAATATTGTCAATTACATTCTGCAAGTAGTCATGATTTAACTGATAACACAAAGTTTGCAATTAAAAT
This sequence comes from Ascarosepion bandense, assembly GCA_037127315.1. Taxonomy (NCBI): domain Eukaryota; kingdom Metazoa; phylum Mollusca; class Cephalopoda; order Sepiida; family Sepiidae; genus Ascarosepion; species Ascarosepion bandense. Next base: position 1,859,062 of record JBBBDQ010000669.1, read on the forward strand.
TCAATTTCTCGAATTTTCCTTAAACTAAGTAAGTGGTGGGTAACATTTGTAAAACAAAAAAAAAAAAATACCAAGATTTTCTAAAAAATTAAAAAAATAAAAAAATAATGATTCATTTATGAATAAGTTTTGAAGGCTTCATTAAAATCCCGCAATTATTTGATTTCTGCAAGAATTGCCCAATCAATGTGTTTTCTTACGAAAAACGGCGCTAAATCACCGAAAGTAAATCCTAGGCCGCCGCCGCCGCCAAAAAAAAAAATTAATATATATATATATATATATATATATATATATATTATCGTATTACAAGATTTAAAAAAATAACAAAATATACTTTGTTCTTTTCTCTTAATAATATAGAAACATTTTGAGGATAAAACTTTGTTTTATCAAGTTTTAGGCCTTTTTTCTACGTGAAATGCTGTTTTATTTTTACAGCAAATTAATGGAGGTGCCTATAAAAAGTTAAACGAAATAATTGGAGTAGATAGACTAAACTATCGCCTACCCACGTCTATTGAACAGGTAAAGAGGCTCATCCCTTGTTCCTTGCTTAGGATGTGGTTTCCGGCTTTTCTTTTCCAATCTTTTCACTCCTACGTAGCCCCCTGCGCTTCAGTGGCGTTACCGCCTTGCTCGGGGTGATATGATAAAAAAAAAAAAGAAAATGACAAAAGAAAAAAATGCCTCATGTTGTGGTGCAGTGGTAATGATATACAGACTGATTCCAAAATCTTTAAATGATTGATGTAACAAGCTGTATGTATAATTTTGAACCACTCTTTCCTATACGACTTGGCGCAGGCTATATTCTCCACTAGGTGTTGAGCAATAGCCGATTCCATATTTGTAGAGGGAAGATAACACATGTTATCTATTTTGCCAAGTCTTATTTTAGAAGGTACATGTTGATTAATTTTTGTTTGCAAATGTAAGGTTGTACTGTCCACATAACCAGCAGCGCACTGGCAATTAAATTCATATACCTAATTACTTAATTTGATATAGGGCAATTCATCCTATTCAAAATGATGGAAACGCAAACCTAGTCCGAAAAATACAACGCAGAGTAACAGACGGAAAACATTCAGAAACCGACTTACTAACATGCTTAACCAAAATTTGGGCCTTATCCCCAATATATATATATATAGTAGTAAGACGATATTATTTTAATGGAAATGTTTTTAAAATGCAATATTTCCTTTGTATTTTATTTTTCCTTTTTATTTTAAAAAAAAATATTTTAATTTAATTAAAATAAAAATTTAGGATAAAATTTAGAACAAAGTCTTTTTTTAATTATTTTGAAAAAAAATATTTTCTCCATATTTTGGAAAAAATACATTTCCTTTTCTGCTCCTCCCCTTTTATTCCAGCAGTAGAATTTAAACTAATCTTTTCCCTATAATAGTAAGATGATATATATATATATATATATATAAATGTACGTAAAATGTATTTTTACATCCAATGAAAGAGATTTAACGTGCGAGTGTGAAAAAAAAATTGTCCGGGACGTGAACGCCTCGTACGCAAATGTCCTACTACACAATTGTCTGGGACGTAAATACCCCGTACGCAAATGTCTTAATACGCAACTGTCTGGTAAGTAAATGCCTAGTGCGCAAATGTCCTAGTACGCAATTATTCGGCACGTAAATGTTCTACTACGCAATTGTTTGGGACGTATAATACCCAGTACGTAAATGCCCTAGTACTCAATTGGCCGGGACGTCAATTCCTCGTACGCAAATGCCCTAGTACGCTGTTTTCTGGAATGTAAATCCTCCGTACGCAGATGTACTAGTGCCGAATTGTCCGGGACGTAAATGCTCTGTACGCAAATGTACTAGTACCGAATTGTCCGGGACGTAAATACCCCATTCCGCAACTGTTCGAGTAAGCAGTTGTCCTAGACATAAATACCCCCTACGCAAATGTTCTAGTACGCAATTTTGGGTGGTCTTTTGAGCATTTTTATGTTTTTCTTCAAGTCGCTTCACTCAGACTTAACCAAAGTCGAGTTACTGTTATACCAATGTCTGATGTCATGATACGAGAGAAAAATTTCATATGATTCACAGGGTTTGGCAAAATTTAATGGAAAATATTCTATAGAATAAAACTGGGCATTTCTCCGAAAGGCTCAGTTGTATTCTAACAAAAATCGGGTCTTATTTATAACTTCTACGTTATCACATGCCATAACAATTTCACGTTTTCTACAAGGTGCCGACATTGCAAGGGCAATGCATTCACTTTTGCTCCACAACATCACCACATTACATTACAGGCTCTCGTAACGCCGCCCCACCTGTTCTTTTAATTGTACCAACAGCATTACCCTGTATTGGCAAAATTGACCAAGCATTAATCCCGTTTTACAAATACAACAAAACTATGCATTATGTTTAACTTACACGTCATGGCATTCTCATACTAGAGCTTTTTGAAAAGGCCCTCTATCTTACCATTTCAACATAACCACTAAAAAGCCCCGGGTAACGCCGGGCTACACAGCTAATCATGAATCAAAGGATTGTCAGTAATCAATAGCTTATGCAAACGTTACTGACCTAATAACGTTAGAATCTGTATAATGTAACTGATACTTGCAAAACAAACCAATATATGGGCAGTCGTCTCTGGCGCCTCTTGTCCTCCACCGGGCCCAGCAGAATGTTCTTATCTAAGCATGCACAAAGTAACCGAACTTCCTGAGTTCCAGCTTTTCTTTTAATGTATATTTTGTTCTGATCGTATCTAGCTCCCATTTTAATAATGCGTCTTGCAGTCCAAGTCATAAGGAGTCTGCGATATGCTCGCACCTCGAAAACATCTTACAGCTTTATTATCGGAACACAATCTAAATGAATGAGAAAGTTTAACCGTTGAAAATGTATAACTTATCGCCCGGTTCACATTCCACCCACGTCTATTGAACAGGTGAAGAGGCTCATCCCTTGTTCCCTGTTTAGGATGTGCTTTCCGGTTTTCTCTTTTCCAATATTCTTACTCTTTTCTTTTTTTTTTTTTCTCAATTGGAGTAGATAGACTAAACTATCGCCCGGTTCACACTCCACCCACGTCTATTGTACAGATGTAGAGGCTCATCCCTTGTTCCCTGTTTAGGATGTGGTTTCCGGCTTTCTCTTTTCCAATCTTTTTACTCTTAAGTAGCCCCCTATGCATTAGTGGCGTTACCGCCCTGCTTGGAGTGATATGATTAAAAAAAATTCATAACTCCACTGTGAAATAATGGTTGTCAACTCAGATTCATGAATCGGAGAAACAAGTTCAAATTTCAGTCAAGTTCATTACATGCACTTACGTACTAATCTTCGTATTATTTTCACATTTTTCACAAATAACACAACTACCAAACGAAAAAAAAAAACACATGCATGCACATAAAGCCCACAAACAAAAATATACACAAAAACACCCAACCCTGACCCCAAAAAATAAACCGTCACGCGACAAAACATACCAACACATTAAGAAAAAAAAGGTCAAACGAATAAAAGAGGTCAATCCAACCAAAAATGCCCTACCCAATATAAAACAAACAGCCATTCACGCGTACAATAAAAAATAACATGTAACAAAAAAAATAAATCAAAAAAGCACATAATTCATTTAAATAGAAAAAATAGACAAAAAGAAAAATATCAATTACCAAAAAGCCAACTACCATAATAATCATGGCATAAACAAGAAAAAAACTGGGACCTAGCTCTGATGAGTTAGAACATCAGAACGGTGTCTACGCGAAACTTCAAAGTCGGCAGGAATCTGCTCAGTTAAAGCGCGAAACTCTTTGTACTTATATATATATATATATATATATATATATATATATAATAAAATATTTCGGATTTTATGCAAAATAATCTTCCTAATCTTCCTAATGTTTTGGGATGAGGATCAAATTGTACCGCAGAAACAAAATGTAGCTGCTGATCTATTTTATTATATGCACAATTTGCCTACTTCGCTCGCACGTCACTGATACCAGTATATATATATATATATATATATTTCTCGTGTTTTGGTGTCTTCTTTGTTTTAATTTGAGTACCTATACATTTGCTACTTTAAATCTTTGTTGTCAGCCAATTTCTCTGACGAGCCGTAGGGCGAAACCGTGGTAGGTTGTTGGCTCTTGCTTAGATTTTCTGTCTTTGTTTGCTCTACTTTGGTATTGAGCGCTTTAGTTTTAGGGTTTTCGTCTTGGGCTTTTTTTTCTTTCTTCCGAATACTTGACCTTTTTGTTCATGTACTTCGTTTGTTTCTTTTTTTACTGCCCCTCCTTTTCCCTCCGAATTCGTTCTCCGTGGGTTGTACAAGAAGATTTAAATTATAGCTTCATTAATACTAGTTTCAGCTAGAGTTAGTTCTGTTACTATTGGTATTGTCATTACTATAGTTAATTATTCAATAAATATATATATATGCATATATATATATATATATATATATATATATATATATATATATATGTATATTACATACCAGTATATATATATATATATATATATATTTCATCCAGTATATATATATATATATATATATATATATATATATGGTATGTAATATATATATATATATATATATATATATATATATATATATATTTACTGAATGTAGTATATATATATATATATATATATATATATATATATATATATATATATGAATTCAGATACTTCAATCCAAGGGAAAAAAGCAGGAAGGTAAATTCTAAAAAACCCGATCCTAATTAATATTAAAAATTTTATTTTAATATTAAAAAATGATCAGGAAGAGAGCTCCATGTAATAAAATATTACAGAGCAAATATATATTAAAAAAGGATTAATTCAAAGATGTTGAATGGCCATTTCGATATGAAGATCCCCACGGGGGACAACACATCACCTCAGCAACAGAAAAATCCTTTCAGAAACTGGAGAAAAATTAGTCTACTTTTCCTTTTTAAATAGATTGCAAAGAAATAAAAAAATAAATAAATAAATAAATAAAATAAAATAAAATAAAAATAAAGATAAAGGGAAAGAGAAAGAAAACGAAAAAGAAAAAGACAAAGATAGAATAAAATCAAATAAATAAGAAAAGAAAAAATTGACATCGTCTGGGTTCGCAAAAAAAAGGGAATGTAACTAAAAATTAACAGACAGCCGTGTTAAATCGACGTCAGTTTAAGCAACACGGAAAAAAGGTGGTAAGAGAGATAAAAGAAGGAAGGGAGGGAGAAAGAAAGAAACGAAAGAAAAATTTTTTTCAAATATTACAGACGCTGGACAAAATCAAAAACCTAATTTCCTCAAAACGTTGAAGTATTAGAAAAAGGCCTTTACTGAAAAAGGCATAATTATTAATAAAAGAGAATAAAAAGATATAGGATTTAAAATAAAATTATTTTTTTTTAAAAATTAGGTCATTTGAAATTAAACTAAATAAAGACAACACTAGGTAAAAAAAAAAAAATTAATTACAATGATACACACCTATAGAAGTACACACATACATACATATATATACACACACAATTCTACGATTAAGAATACATATATACATACACATACACACACATACATTCAATTTATTACACACTTATATACATATACATGCGCATACACACATATATATGTGTATACACACCTATATACAAAAAATTCATATACACACAATATACATGTGTGCACATACATGCACACATATACACACACACACAGACACACACATATATATATATACATATTCCATATGCACTCACACACATACATATAAAAATATAAAAAATTAATGAATATTATGAAAAATTAATATAAAAAATTAAAAATATATATATATATATATATTACATCCATATATATATATATATATATTAATCCATATATATATATATATATATATATATATATATATATATATATATATATATACTGGTAATCAACAAGTATTGAGTCAACTACATCAAATATGTCATGCGTTTCTTCCCAAAGTCTTATTTTCCTCTATCTTTTCAGTGGGCATCAGGTTCTCCAAACCCTCCTTCCTCATTACATGTCCCTTAAACTTCAGCTGTTTTTTCTGATGTTAAGTATCAGTGTCCATCTTTTCCAAAACCTCGTCGTTGCTCACATATTCCGTCCATGGTATCCTCAGAATCCCTCTGTAGAACCACATTTTGGTTGCTTCACGTCTTTCTTTCATCTTTGATGAGATTGTCTAAAATCCGCTGCCATATTGAAAGACAGGCATTTTATAACAATCCAGTACTCTCTTCTTTGTTTCTAGCGAAATTTCCCTGTCTCTTAATATTCTATTCTCTCTTAGGACCTTTTCACATATATTTAATTTTATGCATCTGTTTGATTTTAGTATCCCTAACTTGTACTTGGCATCTTGGGCTCCTCTTTTTACTGATTGCTATGCATTCACTATTCTTGTAGTTTATATTTAGTGCTTTCTATAAGTTTTTCTTTAACTACTTTCTGCAGGACTTCCTGTAGCTTCTTTTCCATGACTGCTATCAACTCTCTGTCATCTGAGTTTCTTATTACGAGGACTAATATAAAAACATAAAATTGAACAATTAAATAGGACTGTCATTGCTGGATGACGCTGTTAAGCTTTTATAGACATAAAACAACAAAAAACACGCATCCTCACCCACAGATATCTATCTCCGCCGTACACAACAGAATCATCATTTAACTTTACACATTGGAAAGTTCTCCTAAAATATCAACGGATAAAGAAAGTATGTAGAATTTTCCACGATAATTAGACAAAATTCGAATGAATTTTCTACAGTTTTTTTTCTTTCTGAAGACTTTTAAAAATACTGAATTACATTTGAATCTTAAAATAAAAATATGAAATTTCGGCCGCGAATGTTTCTGCTCCAATTCAAAACGAAATTCAAATGTCAATTAAATTGAAATTTATTTAAATTTAAACAGCGTACGTCTGGTTTTAATGGAGCAGACGGATGCGAGGCGGTGCGAAATTATTCTGGGCTTGGCCGTTTACCGTTATTGATTGAATGAAAAAAAAATACAGACGAAGATGGGGAGTAGGTTCAAGGTGCGCACGTAGGCGTAGACAATTGAAAACAGTGCTGAAGACATGAAAGAATAAAATGAAAATTGGTTATTCGTCAAATACATAATTATTTAATAAAGACGGATCTATCTGAGCAGACCTCGGTTTCTGGCCTTTGGTAGCAACCAATCCGGGAGAAATAAAACACTCAATTTAAGCTAGTTAGGCGTACCCTTGTAGATATCTGTCTTTTATGTTTATTTATGACAACTGATCCTCCATCCACTGTTTTTGGGCTTAACATCCTGTCAGAGTTTTTATCGAGAGGGTGATACGCGCGATGTGGTGCAGTGGATAACGGCTCGGAACGAGAAATAGGAGAGCTGATTTCGAATTTAAGTTGAACTCGTCGCATTAACTTTCGCGTAAATACTCTTGGAAAAAGAGTATTTTTCGACGATTCTCCCTCCAGTTATGGGTTAAATAGCAGGACAGATTGGGACCAATAGACTTGGTTGGCAATTAGTCTACGGGAGAAAGTAATAGCAACCTACTGCCTGAAAATATTTTGCCCAGTCAGTCTTGTCTTTTTCGAGACATGATCGCCCAAGTGTGTATCACGTATGGCACTTGAGTGACTGATTTCCCATTTAACATGGAAAATAAAAAGAACAGCGTGTAATTGTCTGTCTACTAACTTCTATTAAAAATGCAAAATATATTTTTATGTTTTTTTGAAAGTTAAATACTCCAACAAATTAACGGTACGTCTTTGCTTTTTTTTTCTTTCAGTAATTTTACTGGCAAGGCTACAAGGCACTGCCCAGGTTAAACAAGTTCCTTATTGATAGACATAAATAAAATTTGGCAAATTTATTTCTTTTTGTTGGATTCATTACGATTACCGGCTATTTTTTTTATCATTTCACCCCAAGCACTGTTGCGCAGGGGGTTACATAGGGGAAAATAATGAGAAGGAGGGGTTAGTTACAGGGGATGTCAGGAGGTGGGTAATAGACGGAAGAGAATACTGGTATGATGGAGGTGGAGTGAATGGAGAAAAGAGCTTGAGAGTAAGGATGCAAGTTAGTGAAATAGGTGATGACTACTGAACTTACATTTAAATTCTTGGAGATTCTAGCTGCCGGGGAAGCATTTATACGGAACTTATTAGAGTAGGTATTGCGGTTACATTTTATCGGTTTCACTGTAAAAGGGTGGGACCTAGTTGCTAGTCTAGTAGCTCGTGTAAATTCATGCATAGGGGACACCAGTGAGCTAAGTTCATTGAAGCAGAAGCCGTGAAAGTATTTGTTTAAGAGGCACAGGGAAGCCACATCACGCCGATGCGAGAGCGACTACAGCGGAGTTGCCAAATCGGTATCGATCACATGACAGATTACCCGCTGGATTTTGTCAAGAATAGGCGAATAGCAGGGGCACCCGACCAGATATGGCAGTAGTATTCAATGCACGGGCGGATGGTAGATTTATATCTGTGCAAGATAGATTAAAACGGGAAAAACTTCCTGGTCCTACACAGAGAACCTACTTTCTTAGTAGCGGATTTAGCTATGGATTCGATATAGTCATTCCACTTGAGGTCTGCTAAAAGTGTTAGGTCAAGGAGGCGTAGTGTTTTACTCTCAGGGAGGCTAGCCTGATCAATTTTAATGGGCTTAGGAGCGATTGTCTATGATGGTTAATAGATAGCAGCTTCGTTTTGGAAGCATTGAAACACATTGAGTTCTGTAGCTTTGGTTGGCAACCAGTTTACCTCAGAAAGTAATAGCAACCTACTGTCTGAAAATACTCTGCCCAGTCAGTCATGTTTCGAGACATGATCACGTATGGCCCTTAACTGACTGACTGAAGTACAATTCACCTCCATTAATAATAAAAAAATGATATTTCCTTTAAGAACGTAGATGATCACGACTCTCTACTGATTCTTTTATTTATAATCTATGAGTTTCTATTTTTCCTTTTCCAAGATTGGTTTCCACACAAAGCTCTGTCTATTTAGCTCCTAAGACCCACTGGCCCGACAAGCCTATATATAAGAGTCTACCCTGGTATTAAATCCAGAGATGTAAAGTCTGTGGTGCGTTGTGGTGCAGTGGATATCGGCTCGGAACGAGAAATTGGAGTGTCGAGTTCGAACTCGTGTTGAATTCGATGCATTCACTTACGCGCACATGCTCTTGGGAAAGGTCTTAATCCATCTCTTCTCCCTCCAAATATGGGTTAAATAGCAGGACAGATTGGGTTTTATAGCCTTGGTTGGTAATCAGTCTACTGCAGAAGAAATGGCAACCTACTGCGAGAAAATCGTTTGCCTAGTCATTCAGGGATCAAAAGAAATATGATTGCCTAACTGTGTATCACGTATAGTATAGTATATTAACTCATTAATTATTTTAATTTTTAATTATTATACTTATCCAGCTATTGGTTAAATGACAGGACAGTTCTACAGCCTTGGTTGGCAACCAGTCTACCGCAGAACGTAATGGCATCCTACTGCGTGAAAATCTTCTTCCCAGTCAGTCATGTCTCTTTCGAGACATGATCGGCCAATCGTTTATCACGTATGGCCCTTAACTGACTGACTGAATTAAAATTCATCTCCATTAATAATAAAAAAAAGATATCTCCTTTAAGAAAATAGATAATCGCGATTCTCCACTGATTCTTTTCTTTATAATCTATGAGTTTCTGTTTCCGAGAAAAATATTGGAATAATTTCTATTTTTCCTTTTCCAAGATTGGTTTCCACACAAAGCTCTGTATATTTATCTCTTCAGGTCGGGGATACTAGAATCAAGCAGGTGCAAAAATTTAAATACCTGGGAATATAACAGAAGATGAAAAGTGCGACACAGAGATCCGAAGGCGAATTGGCATGGCGAAGGAAGCATTCCAGAAGTTGAGTAAAGTATTAAGAAACAGGACAATTTCGCTAGAAACAAGGAAGGAGTACTGGATTGCTACGTGCTGTCCGTCCTTCAATATGGCAGTGAATTTTAGACAATACCATCAAAGATGAAGGAAAAACTTGAAGCAACTGAAATGTGGTTCTACAGAAGGATGCTGCGAATATCATGGATCGAGCATGTGAGCAATGATGAGGTCTTGGAAATGATGGAAACGAAAAGGAACTTAATACTGAGCATCAGGAAGAGACAGCTGAAGTTCCTGGGACATGCAATGAGGAAGGAGGGCTTGGAGAACCTGATACTAACAGGCCAGATGGAGGGAAAAAGAGACAGGGGAAAGCAACGGATAGCATATTTGAAGGACCTAATCAGGTGGATGACGGAACGAGGGTTGCATGGCGTAACAGAAGAAGGCATGCGCAGAGCCACCAGGGATAGGAAAACTTGGGAAGCCATGATCACCGACGTCCTGAAGGGACAGGGCACATAGAAGAAGAAGATGTTAAAAGCTGTGGTGCTTTGTGGTGCAGTGGATATCGGCTCGAAACGAGAATTCGGAGTGCCGAGTTCGAACTCAAGGTGAATTCGTGTTGAATTCGATGCCTTCACTTACGCAAATAGCTCTTCGGGAAGCTCTTGATCCGTCTCTCCTCCCTTCAGCTATGGGTTAAATAGCACGACAGATTGGGTTCTATGACAACTATTCTACTGCAGTTAGTAATGGCATCATACTGCAGGAATATTGTTTGCCTAGTCAGCCATGTCTCTTTTGAGACATGATCGCCCAAGCGTATATCACGTATGACACTTACTGAGTGAGGGAAATATTAATTTTCTTTTAGATATATGATTTGACTTGATTTTGAGACAAAGATAGTGGATTTATTTCTCGCAACACTTTTTAGGATTTTTACGATTTATATCATTCCATCTCCTAGAATCACTGCCTCACAAGGCTAGATAAACAAGTCTGCCATTCCTTTTAACGCAAGTATGAATAACCCACACCCCCTGACATTAAACCTATGTTTTAAATTTTCAAAGTCAACCATCATTTTGATTAGTTAAGTTATACACAACCATATGATCAAACATTTCTTTCTTCCCCTCGATATAACTATTTAAAGTAAACGTATTTGTTTCTACATTAAAATGTAAATTATTTTCACCAAAGTTATTGAACATTACATGATGACGCATAACATAAAGATTTCCGTGTAAATTAAATTATTTTTTTAATAAAAATCAAATTTAATTGTTCTACCTATGTTGTATTGAGCACTTTTTAAAAAAGTAAATGCCGGAGAACTCTGGATTGTAAACCTATTGGTTCTCTTCATGTGGGTATATATATATATATATATATATATATATATATATATATATATATATAAGGAACGACGAAAATATTAACAACGTTCAAAACATTAATTTAAAACAGTGCTCAATATAAAATAGAGCTATGAATATCTATTATAAATTATAGTTTAGAACATGTACAAATTATCATCTATTACAAAGTGTAAATTTTGTTTCGACCTTGAAAGACATTGTTGCTTTGAAAAAGTCCATCACAGGACGAAACGCGTAGGCGATTTACAATACAGTTTTCCTCTTGTCTTTATTTTATTTAACCATTCTGTCCTTAATCTCAGATTATAATTGAGTATATTTTTATATATATGTATTTTTTTTTTGAGTAAATATTTTTACACACACACAGATATATATATATATATATATATATATATATATATATATATATTTTAATTCAGATACTTCAATCCAAGGGAAAAAAGCAGGAAGGTAAATTCCCAAAAACCCGATCCTAATTAATATTAAAAATTTATTTTAATATTAAAAAATGATACAGGAAGAGAGCTCCATGTAATAAAATATTACAGAGCAAATATATATTAAAAAAGGATTAATTCAAAGATGTTGAATGGCCATTTCGATATGAAGATCCCCACGGGGGACGACACATCACCTCAGCAACAGAAAAAAACCTTTCAGAAACTGGAGAAAAATTAGTCTACTTTTCCTTTTTAAATAGATTGCAAAGAAATTAAAAAATAAATAATAAATAAAATAAAATAAAATAAAAATAAAAATAAAGGGAAAGAAAAAGAAAAAGAAAACGAAATAGAAAAAGAAAAAGATAGAATAAAATCAAATAAATAAGAAAACAAAATTGACATCGTCTGGGTTCGCAAAAAAAAGGGAGAATGTAACTAAAAATTAACAGACAGCCGTGTTAAATCGACGCAAGTTTAAGCAACACGGAAAAAAGTTGGTAAGAGAGATAAAAGAAGGAAGGGAGGGAAAAAGAAAGAAACGAAAGAAAAAAATTTTTTTTTTTTTAAATATTACAGACGCTGGACAAATTCAAAAACCTAATTTCCCCAAAACGTTGAAGTATTAGAAAAAGGCCTTTACTTAAAAAGGCATAATTATTAATAAAAGGGAATAAAAAGATATAGGATTTAAAATAAAATTATTTTTAAAAAAATTTAGTTCATTTGAAATTAAACTAAATAAAGACAACACTAGGTAAAAAAAAAAAAAAAATTAATTACAATTATTATATACATACCTATAGAAGTACACACACATACATATATATACACACACAATTCTACGAATAAGAATACATATATACATACACATACACACACATACATTCAATTTATTACACACTTATATACATATACATGCGCATACACACATATATATATGTGTGTGCACACCTATATACAAAAAATTCATATACACATAATATACATGTGTACACATACATGCACACATATACACACACACACACACACACGCACATATATATATATATATATATATATATATATATATATTCCATATGCACTCACACACATACATATTAATGAATATTATGAAAAGGAGCATTTAAATAGCTAAAAAATTTTTTTCAAAATTACATATAGCCCACATACATAAATACATATATACATATATATACATATATATACAAATATGCACATCCACACACAAACATACACATATACATAAAAAAAAAAAAATTAAAATTAAAATTAAAAATGTTTTAAAATATTAAAAAAAGTATAGAAAAATTTAGAATTTAAAAATTAAAAATTAGAAGTTAAAATTTAAAATCCGCCCTATGGCGGCACTTGTTTATAAATTCCCTCCTAAAGTTCAAAAGTAATTAGGGAATTTAGGAGGGAATTTAGGAGGGAATTTTATAAACAAGGAGCGAATTTAGGAGGGAATTTAGGAGGGAATTTTATAAATTTAGGAATTTTATAAATTTAGGAGGGAATTATAAATTAGGGAATTTTATAAATTTAGGAGGGAATTTAGGAGGGAATTTTATAAACAAGTGCCGCCATAGGGCGGATTTTAAATTTTAACTTCTAATTTTTAATTTTTAAATTCTAAATTTTTCTATAATTTTTTAATATTTAAAAAAAAATTTTTAATTTTAATTTTAATTTTTTTTTAAATTTTTTTTTTATGTATATGTGTATGTTTGTGTGTGGATGTGCATATTTGTATATATATGTATATATATGTATATATGTATTTATGTATGTGGGCTATATGTAATTTTGAAAAATTTTTTTTAGCTATTTAAATGCACTTTTTCATAATATTCATTAATATGTATGTGTGTGAGTGCATATGGAATATGTATATATATATATATATATATATATATATATATATATATATATATGTGTGTGTGTGCGTGTGTGTGTGTGTGTGTATATGTGTGCATGTATGTGTACACATGTATATTATGTGTATATGAATTTTTTGTATATAGGTGTGCACACACATATATATATGTGTGTATGCGCATGTATATGTATATAAGTGTGTAATAAATTGAATGTATGTGTGTGTATGTGTATGTATATATGTATTCTTATTCGTAGAATTGTGTGTGTATATATATGTATGTGTGTGTACTTCTATAGGTATGTATATAATAATTGTAATTAATTTTTTTTTTTTTTTTTTACCTAGTGTTGTCTTTATTTAGTTTAATTTCAAATGAACTAAATTTTTTTTAAAATAATTTTATTTTAAATCCTATATCTTTTTATTCCCTTTTATTAATAATTATGCCTTTTTAAGTAAAGGCCTTTTTCTAATACTTCAACGTTTTGGGGAAATTAGGTTTTTGAATTTGTCCAGCGTCTGAAATATTTTTAAAAAAAAAAAAAATTTTTTTTCTTTAGTTTCTTTCTTTTTCCCTCCCTTCCTTCTTTTATCTCTCTTACCAACTTTTTTCCGTGTTGCTTAAACTTGCGTCGATTTAACACGGCTGTCTGTTAATTTTTAGTTACATTCTCCCTTTTTTTTGCGAACCCAGACGATGTCAATTTTTTTTCTTATTTATTTGATTTTATTCTATCTTTTTCTTTTTCTATTTCGTTTTCTTTTTCTTTTTCTTTCCCTTTATTTTTATTTTTATTTTATTTTATTTTATTATTTATTTTTTAATTTCTTTGCAATCTGTTTAAAAAGGAAAAGTAGACTAATTTTTCTCCAGTTTCTGAAAGGTTTTTTCTGTTGCTGAGGTGATGTGTCGTCCCCCGTGGGGATCTTCATATCGAAATGGCCATTCAACATGTTTGAATTAATCCTTTTTTAATATATATATATATATATATATATATATATGAATGTAAATAAGTATACATAAGTGCATACGCCCATGTATTCACCGATATATAGATATTTATAAGTTCTTAATAAAACAGTGCTCAATATGATATAACAGAGCTGTTGAGTATGTATTAATAAATATTATGCTACGTCTAAAGCACGACTCGGAGTTTCTTGCATGACGCAATCATCAGGTGCATATTATGAAATTATCATTTTTAGATTTGAATTTTGTATTTTGGTACTATATAATATACTTATTAGAACTTCCGGTGCGAATGCCAAGCAGTACAGGATGTCGTCTCCACATTTCTGACGGAGCGAATTGAGTCAAAGTAGTCCTTATCTCACAGACGGTGCCCAACTGACTCTACTATACTGTGCAGGCGACAAAATAAAGAAACCAAAGCGCAAGAAAAAAATTTTAAAAATATATAAAATGGCGATAATTTATCCATCGCACCTTGTGGATGCTGTCATTGTTCGACCCTTTCGACATAGACATGTGGTTTCCATAGAAGGATGCTGAGGATAACATGGCTCGAACATTTCGAGTGAACGCAAACGAAAAGAAAACTTATACTTAGGATCAAGAAGAGACACACAGACACTCACAGACAAAGTTTCATTTATAAATACGTTTAGATAGATACAGCAAAGTGATTCTGAAATAACTAATGCTCCTACCATTGTTAGGAGCATATTAACAATATTAACAACATAAGGTATGCACAGTTTTGATAGCAAGCACGGACAGAAAACTACAAACGCTTCTACAGAGGTGGCAAATTAAAACAAGAAGACAATTCTACTCCTGCAGCTTCCTCTCTCGCACTTCCCGCCTGTGGAACTCACTCCCGTATTCTTGCTTTCCTGACGGCTACGACCTCCAGAAATTTAAAAGCAAAGTTAATACTCACCTACTAACCACTGGCCTCTAGCTCTCTCCCCTCCCCTGTATAATCTTCACGTTCTCTCCGCCTATGTATCTGTCATTGCACCTGCTTTCTCAGCTTTCTATTGTTCCTTTCTAACTAGTTTGTACTCCTCACTCCTTTCTAATTAATCTTTTTACATTTATGTAACCCCCTGCACATCAGTGGCGTTTCTGCCTTGCTCGGGGTGAAATGATTAAAAAAAAACAAAAAAAAAACAAACAAAAAAACTAAAGGACTACAAGAAAACAGTATGCATATTACAAATAAGGGTGACCAAAATCAAACGAGTACAAGAATTTAAGTTTCTGGCAAGTATTTCAACACTGAAATACGAGGGCACACTGAGATAGCAAAAGATGCCTTCCAGAAGCTACGGAAAGTATTAAGTAATTAGAAACAAAGAAAAATGTACAGAGAATCTGTTCTCCTATATGGTAGTGAATACTGGACAATGATCGCAAAGATAAAGAAGGACTTAAAGCAACAGAAACGTGGTTCTACAAAAGGATTCGAAGGATACTATGGACCGATCGTATCTAAACTTATTTATAAATGGAACTTTGTGTGTGTGTGTCTGTGTGTGTGAGTGTGTGTGTGTATCCGTTAACAATAGACTCCGAAACGGCTGAACCGATTTTCTTGAAAATCTACACAGTTGTACTATAAGCGTCTGCAAGTGTTTTTAGCTAGGTTTTGTGTCGAGGTACCCCCGAGAAATATCGAAAATCGATAATCGAAAAAATCGGGTTATAGAAGGAGTGATCCGATTTTAATCAAATTTGATACACTCATAGACAAAGACATAAGAAACGATATTCAGAAGTTTCAAGGTTGTAGTTTTTACAATAGTGCAGAAAATCGATAATATATATATATATATATAAGGCAAGATGTTTGTGTGTGTGTGTCTGTTTATCTGCCTGTATATCTGTATTTTTTTCAGCCTTTTATTTTAGTTTTTGCTTCGGGTTTGACTCTAAGGAGGTATAATTGTAGTTCTTAGTATCAGCCATGATATAAGTCCTCTGGGTAAACCCAGAGGACTTATTTAGCCTTCAAAATTCAATTTACAACGAAAAAAACTTATTTGATATCGATAGCAGGAAATCAAGATTTGACTTACATCCATTCATTTTTCTTTCAGTCTACGGTTTCGCTTTAACTGAAAACAACTATAACATTTTTGTCTTTCGTGCCAACGTCCAAAGATTCTGAGCTCCAAGACTATGGATTAGTTTTAAAGCTTTCATGACAACCGAGCAACGCCGGGCTATACTGCTAGTAAAAAAATAAGAAAGTTTTAGTGAAAATGGAAACAAAATAGAAACATGCTTAACACCAGGAAGAGATAGTTGAAATTTCTGGAGAACGTTATATGGAAAAAGGATTTGTAAAATCTGATACTCACAGGACAGATAGAAATAAAAAAGGGGCAAAAAAACAGCGTATGGACGTGAGTAAATGAATGGCAGAATAGAGTTTACGAAAAATAAGAAAAAGACAAATGACAGGAAGATGTATAGGGTCATGGTCGCCTACGTCCTGATGGGGCATGGTACATGAAAAAGATTTAGGATTATTTCTAGTTTGAAGTAGTGCAGTGGCTCGGAACGAGAAATCGTGATATACGTGCACGGGCTCCCCACATTAAACGTCACCTTGTATTTCACTGCTTCTTAATGGGAAAGACGAGATAAATAACTTGTTAAAACTCTTCGCAGAGATTTAACCTGGCTTGATGTCGAAACCCAAACACTCGTAAATATTCGTATTAAACCCATATCTGGCGGAGCGAATTGAGTCATGGTAGTCATTTTCTCATAGAGGGTACCCAACTGACCCTACTATACTGTGCAGGTGACGAAATAGAAAGCAAACAAAACACATGCTCGAAAGTTAAATATAATATGACGACAATTTACTCATCGCATTTTTTTTGGCAGATGACCATACTTTCTGTCTTTTTGCTGGATCAGGCTTTTCTTCTTCAAGGCGTAGGCGATCATGACTCTCTACATTTTCCTTTCGTTTGTAGTCTTCATGATACAGTATTAAAACAATGAAAAAAGTTCTAGCACATCGTAACTAGGGTTTTAATCTTACTGGTTTGTCTTTGCTCACAGCCAGTCACCTCAGGCTTGAGATACATTCTACACAGGGCGACCAGATGAACATTTTTTTTTATGTTGATGGATGGATTTCAGGTTCTGTAGGAATTTTGATTTGCCTTAAAAACCAAAACTGATTGACAATGATTGATTATAAATACAAAACTAAATCGTACTTTTGAATTCGGGGCACGAAACGAAGAAAGAACTTAAGAGAACAAGTTAGAATTAAAATAATTGACAAAGAGAGAGAGAGAGAGAGAGAGAGAGAGAGGAGAGGGAGCAAGAGAGAGAAACAAAGAAGACAGAACAATATATATATATATATAGGGAGAGAGAGAGAGAAAAGTATGAAATGAAGACAGTGATGATAAAAAGTAAGATATACAGAGAGAGAGAGAGAGAGAGAGAGAGAGAGAGGAAGAGAGGGAGAGAAAGAGAGGTGAAAAGGGAAAATGAAAATAGAGGTGTATTTAGATGTTGGAAGAGAGAAAAAGTATGAAGTGAAGAGAGTGACGATAAGAAAGTGAGATATACAGAGAGAGAGAGAGAGAGAAAGAGAGATATAGGGGGGAGGGAGCAAGAGAGAGAGAGAGGAAGAGAGAGAAACAGAGAAGACAGAACAATATATATATATAGAGAGAGAGAGAGAGAAAGAGAGAAAAGTATGAAATGAAGACAGTGATGATAAAAAAGTAAGATATACAGAGAGAGAGAGAGAGGGGAAGAGAGGGAGAGAAAGAGAGAGTAAAAAAGAGACAGAGAAGACAGAACAATCAGAGAGAATGGGACTGTCGAGAATTTAATTGTATATTGCAGGTGAGAGAAAGGAAAGATAGATAGAGAGTAGGAGAGAGAGAGAGAGAGATAGAGAGAAAGAGAGAGAAAGAATAAAAAAGAGATGAAGAAGAAAAACGGAAAGATGGGACTGTTGAAAATTTATCTGAATATTGAACATGATAGAAAAGTAAAAATAATGAAAGTAAAGGGTGTTGATAGATAGATAGATAGATATAAATAAACTGAGATATATAAAATCGATAGCTAATGAACAGAAATAGATAGATAGATAGATAGATAGATAGATAGATAGATATGAACAAATTGGGATATATAGATAAATAGAGAGATAATGATGAGAATCAGATAGATAGATAGATAGATAGATAGATAGATAGATAGATAGATAGATATGAACAAATTGGGACATATAGATGAATAGAGAGATAATGATGAGAATTATATATATATATATAGAGAGAGAGAGAGAGATAGATAGATAGATAGATAGATAGTGTCCGTGATGAATATGTATAAACTGATATAGATAGATAGATAGATAGATAGATAGATATGAACAGACTATATATATATATATATATATATATATATATAGATAGATAGATAGATAGATAGATAGATAATGTCTGAGATAAATATGAATAAACTGATATAGATAGATAGATAGATAGATAGATAGATAGATAGATAGATAGTGCCTGAAATAAATATGAATAAACAGAGATAGATTGAGATCGATAGATAAATAGATAGATAATAAAGGAGATATATAGATCTGAAGAAAGATAACTGACGAGAATTTATTTGTGAACTGGAATCGAGAGGCTCTACAAAAAGACAGGAATGAAGAGTTAGTCGTGACTAGAGTCAGAGAAAGGAGTGATGCAGTCTGAATAGAACTGTTTTGTATTTATTCGTAAGAAAGTGAGAAAGAGAAAAATTGAAGGAAGCGAGTAAAATGAGGCGGTTTTAAGAGAGAGAGAGAGAGAGAGAGAGAGAGAGAATTGAAGGAGGAGAGAGAATAAATATATAATGTCTATATACTTGGAATATTTCAGCATGTTTTCTTTCGCCAGTCTAAATTGAGCATAATATATTCGATGTTAAATTTGCACCCAGCTAGCAAATTGTTCTGCAAAGTGAGATTTTAACCAGCCACGTTTTAGGGTCGTCATCCACATTCCGAGTGGTTTATACCGAACCTTGCTTGAATTTATTTTTAAGATCCGATTAAAAGGATGTCCATTGAAATTAAAGTTAAGTTTAGCTTAGTTAAGCACAAGGTCAAGGCAAATTTAATCCCCGCAAAACGAATAACACCAAACCCATATACACTCGTTCAGACCAGCAGAAAACTGCAACAGTTCAGTGTTCTCCTAGTGAAGACAGAAACTCTAGTCACTAGTTAATATGAAACCCTCTGTTAACCAAACTTTTACTATAAAGGTTAATCTTAAACTCGGAGAGGTCCGCTGAAAATAGGCACTCAATGAGATCGAATTCGCTATATAAACCGTAATAATTTCTTGCACTACGGTGGTTGCAAATTTTATTTATGAAGTTAAGCTTAAACTGACATAAAACACCAGAACAAGCACACTCATTGAGAAACAAACACATTACACTAACGAATTGGTTCTTGAAACAATTTTGCTTAACATTGCACTGCTGTAGACGCGGTATATTCATTTACTTAGAGAATCTTATATAAATACAAAACTTCATTAATGGACATAGCACTCATTACTGTAATGAACTAACCTGAGTGATCAGGTCGCTTGGTATTGTGCTGTACTTTTCGTTAAAATATTCAAATTGGAAGTGGTTTGTACAAGCAGCTATAACTCTCTGGTCCAATCGTTCAGTGTTGTTCAAATATTAAAAGCAGAAAAGGAAATATTACTGATCGGCAAAGCAAAAGCTAGTGGATGAATGTATTTCAGAAGTAACTCACTTTGGCTACTGGAGACTTCAAAGGAACTGTCTTCATTCGTCTACCCACGTTTACTGACAAGCTTATGCACAAGAACACAGCGAAAAGTTTAACAAAATATGAGAAAGGAACATGCGCTTCACACAAAATAGTTTTTTTTATCAACCATCATATAATTACCCTAACGTTGTTATTCTGTATATCCGCTGTTATATATATATATATATATATATATATATGAGGGAAAATTTAGACAGACACGTTATTTCATGTTAAATCGGAAGTGTAGGCCTATTTCAGGCGAACCATCATCAGCTTCCGTCATTATTGTACAGAGGATTTTACATGAATATATATATTAGGAAATGGATTAAATTTATTTGTTTAAACATTATTTTTAATAGTTACTCGTATTTGAGTAAATACCCTGCTTTTTTTAAAATATATATATAATTAAACATTATATTTATATATATATCTACCAGCCTGAATATTCGAAAAATCTAGCAAGGGAAATATGTATCATCTGGGAGGATCCGAACCTGAGTTCTCTAAGGGAAACCGTCAATTGATCGTGGTCGACGTGGGTGGCAGACACGTTAAAACAATTGACTGTTCTCCATAGAGAACGCAGGTTTGAATCCTGCCGCCGGAGATTTCTCGATTATTCAGGCCAGTGTATATATATATATATATATATATATATATATATATATATTAGTGCTGACATCACATAGTACTGCAGAACTCATTTCTTTTCCTGTCTCTTAATACTTTAATAAATAAAACAGAGCATCTACTCTTATATAAGTATCCAGGAAAAACGTATAAACAAATAAATTATAAATATATGTTAGATTTAACCCATTCCTTATATATATATATATATATATATATATATATATATATATATATATATAGTACTGTTTTGTATATGTATATATATATACATAGGAAATAATATTAAAACGTTTTGAGTTTAAAAATGTTCTTAATATTTCCTATACATATTAAGACAGTATACGTGGATCATCACTATGCTATATATATATATATATATATATAGATATATATAGAGAGAGAGAGAAAGAAAGAGTACTGCTATATATATATATATATATATATAAAATAACTATAGTAATTATAACAATATTAATAGTAACAGAAATAATTCTGCTAATACTAGTAATAGTTATACTATAATTTAGATCGTCTTGAATAACCCACCGAGGACGAACTCGGAGGGAAAAGGAGGGGAAGTAAAAAATGAAACAAACGAAGTACATGAACAAAAAGTCAAATACTCGTAGGAAAGAAAAAACACGAAGACGAAAACCGTAACACTGAAGCGCTCAATACGAAAGTAGAGCAACAAAGACAGAAAATCTATGCAAGAGCCAACAAACCTACCTAGGTTTTACCCTTCGACTCGTCAGGGTAAATTGGTTGACCAAAGGGTGAAATCTAGGTAGATTTGTTGGCTCTTGCATAGATTTTCTGTATATATATAAATATATATTTACACACAAGTATAGGGTTGCTCACAATAAAATAAAAATCCGATATTCAAAAAAGTGTGCTCAATACAGAGTAGACCAAATAGTATTTATTTAAAATGTTTAACATCAGTATGTTATAACATAACTGCAAAGTAGCTATACTGTTTCAACACCTTTTGTGTCTGAACAACCCAATCTGTTCTGATATTTAACCTATAGTTGAAGGGAGGAGAGACGAATTCATACCTTTCCCAAGAGTAATTGCCCATAAGTGAATGCCACCTATTAAACTGGAATTCGCACTCGGCTCTTAGATATTTGTTCAGAGCCGGCACACACACACACACACACACACACACACACACACACACACACACACACACACACACATATATATATATATTAAGAAATGTACATATTATCCTACGTCTATGGATATGCATATTTCAAAATTGACCGTTTAATAGATTTGAATGTTAGTTCACTCGATGTTTATGCAAATTATATCTTATGAAATATATATATATTTAAATAACTTTAATCCAAAAGGAAAAGCAGGAAGGTAAATCCCCAAAACCCGATTCTAATTAATATAAATTACATTAATATTAAAACTGATCAAGGTAAAGGGCTCAATACAATATATATATATATATATATATATATATATATATATATATATAAAATATAAATTATATATAAGTATATATATATATATATATACGTATGTGTGTGTGAGTGTGTGTATTGCGCGGCTGGTGTCAATAAGACAGTACTCCATGTAATACGAGAGAACTATTATGTATATATTAATGAATATATATTTTATCTCTCATCGATAGCACAGCTATGAATATCATATTACAATGGATTATGTAATGCCTACAAAATTTTTAGGATAGTCTGGTATCAATAGAATATGTATTCTTTCTAAGCAATCAGTTTGTAGAAATCATGTTTCATTTATCTATTTTTGACACTTTGGTTTGATTTGTTTTGTTTTACGGCATAATAACCTCAGTTTTTCGTTTAATACAGACAAGATTTTTAGGATAAGTTCATATGAATAGAATATATATATATATATATTTCCGAAATATCAGTTTGTTGGTCAGGTTTGATTGACATTTTTTTATAAAGAGTTTTTTTTTTATCGAGATTCAAATGTGTTGCTTGCAATATTTTTTCATCTGGTGTAATCCCAGTTTGAGGGCTATTTTCCCATAGCTCTAACTTTGAGAAGTGCTACCACCCCTAATCAAGTTGAACCTAAGAATAACAGCAATCAAGAGGTGGTTACCGGCTCTTCAAAACCTCCAAATTAGAATACATGTTACTGGATGCAGTTCATCGTCATACCCAAGATGCTAGCACGGCTGGCGGAGAATTAGTTTGCCGTAAATTTGCAGATCAGACATCAATACAAGAAATACATACCTATAGTTCGTGGTACTGGTTGGACTTTAGAGTGTTCTTTCTCCTAGACTGGCTGTCACCCAAGGCATCGAAGAAACTGGCAGAATGTATTCAGACTTTTTTTAAGTGCTAAGTGAACATAAGAGATTCAGTCAGAATTTGAACTCGGCACACTGATTTTCATTTTCCATGCTGCTATTCGTTTCATTACCACTCTTCCCATAAAGGTTTAAAACTGCGTAATTTTATTACTTGTTTTCTTTTCCTTCTTTCTCTTTTACACGTACTGATCAGTTTACCGCGAATTTGAAGATCAGACATCAATACAAGAAATATACACCTCATAGTTCAAGGTACTGATTGGACTTTAGAGTGTTCTTTCTCCTAGACTGGCTGCCACCCAAGGCATCAAAGAAACTGATAGAATGTTTTCAGTTTTTTTTTTCTAAGTACTAAGTGAACGTGAACTGATTTCATTTTCCATGCTGATAACCGTTGCATTACCACGTCTCCCATAAAGGATTAAAACTGCATAATTTTGTTTTCTTTTTCTTTCTTCTGTTTTATATGTACGGATCAGTTTGCCGTAAATTTGCAGATCAGATATCAATACAAGAAATATATACCTTATGGTTCATAGTACTGATTGGATTTCAGAGTGTTCTTTCTCCTTAACTGGCTGTCACCCAAGGCATCGAATAAACTGGCAGAATGTATTCATCCTTTTTTTTTTTTCTAAGTGTTAAGTGAACATAAGGGACCCAGTCAGAATTTGAACTCGGTACACTGATTTCATTTTCCATGCTGATAACCGTTGCATTACCACATCTCCAAGAAAGGGTTAAAACTGCATCCTTTTATAATTTTTTTGGTTTTCTTTTTTCTCTTTTACGCGTACGGTAGTCTACCGCGTCATAGATAATCTTATGCGTGCGCAGATGTGTGTTTGTGTTGTTGTTTTCTTTGCTGATAGATTAAATTATAATTTACGATGATAAACTTGTTGAAGTGCTTCTAAATTTTCGCTCTTGAACTTATTAAATAAACAAACTTTTGATGTTTATGACGTCTTATAAAGTTTCACTTCAGCGAACGTCACCACGCGCACGCATGTAGTCGATCACACTGAAAATAATTTAAAAAAAAAAAAAAGCAAAGAAATTATCTTCTAAATTTAATTTGTAATTCAGCCAACTCTCGAGTTATATGAAAGACTAAATAGCGTAAAGGATGTTTCGAAAGAAAAAAAAAATTAACTTTTGCTCCAAGATCTAGAATAAATGTCTGGGGTCATTTCGGATAGTGCAGCTTAAAATAGTAATCAATATCTAAATTATTATATCATTCTTGTTTTATTCGTGGTTTGTTATCGCTATCATATGTTCCGTAAATCCTGAGGGTCGTAGGTGCATAAATTGTACTGCAGCTGTAGCAGTTATCGTGTGTCTTTGGCAAGATCGCTCCAGGGTGATTTGAAGTAAGATTTTTTCTTCTCGTTTCCAAGACGCTATCCTAGACAGTATTTACATTATTCAGACTATTGTCCTCATTTTTGTTGCCATTTGTACGACGTTTAATAATAAATCATTCTATTAGTCTATATTGATGAGATGAGGTAGTATTTACAGTATTTACATTATTCGGACTATTGTCCTCATCTTGGTTGCTATTTGTACGACGTTTAACAGTAGATCATTCTATTTGTCTATATTTCTATGATGAGGTAGTATTTACAGTATTTACATTATTCAGACTATTGTCCTCATCTTGGTTGTCATTTGTTCGACATTTAATAATAGATCATTCTATTTGTCTATATTTCTGTGATGAGGTAGTATTTTCGGTATTTACATTATTCGGACTATTGTTCTCATCTTGGTTGCTATTTGTACCTCGTTTAATAATAGATCATTCTATTTGTCTATATTTCTATGATGAGGTAGTATTTACAGTATTTACATTATTCAGACTATTGTCTTCATTTTTGTTGCTATTTGTACGACGTTTCGGCTAGGAATTTTGTACGGAACCCTTTTTACAATCACTTGTGTATATCATCCTCATTCATTCATTGCGTTATCTCCCTCTAACCCTGCAAGTTACTTGTAGCCTGGTATTGAACTCACAACTCTAAGAGTCAAGTCAGGAACTGATCATCGTCTATATCCACTGGGCCATGGATCCTTAAGGACAAGAACAACTGAATATTTGAGACTTATAAACCTAATGTCCAGCAAACCTTTTTTTACCAGAGTTCATATTGCAATTTTTTGATTTTAATAGTTTTCTCTAGTTTCTATTTTTTTTTTTGTGTTAGTGTTAAATAGTTGCAATATGAGCTCTGGTATTAAATAAAAGAATACACTATCCTTATACTATTACAAGAGTCAGACCTGGTCGAAAATGAGCTACTACTGTCATCTATGGGAAGAAGCTACTAAGACACGGTTGAGTCCAAAAACGTCTTCGTGTCATTGTTTCCAACTCTACAACTGCTTTCCCACAGACGAAATGTCACAAGCTACTCTATAGATAGTTCCATGGAAAGTATTTAGACGAACGACATTCCTTAGTTTGTTTTGTTTTTTATAATCATAGCAAGGCCGTTTACTGCCACTTTTGTGCAGGGGGTTACATCGGAGGAAAGTTATAAGAAAAGGTGACAGGTGATAGGGGTGTCAGGAAGTGGGTAAGAGAAGATGAGAGTGGAGTGGACGGAGAAAGGAGCATAAAAAAGAGGATGAAGGTTAGTGAGAAGATGACTATTGACCTTACATATTAATTCTTGGAGATTGTAGTTGGCGGGGAAGCAAGTATACGGAAGGGAATTCCACGGGCGGAAAGTGCGAGAAAATAAGCTGTTAGAGTAGAAATTGCGGTTACGTTTTATCGATTTCACTGTAAAAGGGTGGGACCTAGTTGCTGGTCTAGTAGCTCGTGTGAACTCATACATATGGGGGCACCAGTGAGTTAAGTTTATTGGAGCAGAAGCCGTGAAAATATTTGCAGAAGAGGCACAAGGAAGCCACATAACGCCGGTAAGAGAGCAACTTCATCTGATTTGCCAAGTCGGTATCGATCACATTACAGATTCTCCGTCGGATTTAGTGGATCACAAATTATCTTCCACCCTACAACTGCTTTCCCACAAACGAAATGTTTACGCTACTTTATGGATATTTCCATAGAATGTGTTTAGACGAACGACATTCCTTTGTTCCACCAGTTCTAGCCTTTACGGCCAGGACTCGTCATGTCGCGATACTTTATCAAACCACCCTCATTCTTTTCGTATTTTATTGATAAGGTATAGCAAGTTGACCAAAGTTGAATACGGAAGTGCAAAGTTAAAAATGAATATATATATATGTATATTTTTTAATATATATATATTAAGAAATGTACATATTATCCTACGTCTATGGATATGCATATTTCAAATTGACCGTTTAATAGATTTGAATTTTAGTTCACTCGATGTTTATGCGAATTATATCTTATGAAGTATATATATATATATTTAAATAACTTTAATACAAAAGGAAAAGCAGGTAGGTAAATCCCAAAAACCCGATCCTAATTAATATAAATTACATTAATATTAAAACTGATCAAGGTGAAGGGCTCATTCTTTTCGTATTTTATTGATAAGGGGTAGGTCCCACTTAGCAAGTTGACCAAAGTTGAATACGGAAGTGCAAAGTTAAAAATGAATAATAGCGTATATATATATATAAAAAATAATACAAAATTTTATTAGATTTTAAATAATTTGAAAAGAAAATCATTTAGGCAATAAGAAATGGAGTCTAAAATATATTGTTTTGAATTTAACAATTTTCCTGAAAGTAACTAAGACCCACTATGCTACACGCTTTGTAACGAAACACCCACATTTCCTTCATATACCATGTAAGTTTCAGTTGAGAAACTTCTTCCTACGAACCGCTGCTTTGTGGAACCGACTCCCAAGTGGATGCTTCCGCGATCATTGCAATCTTAATCCGCCTTCTTTCACCGAGCGCTCATAGCACAGAGGTAGAATCGCCGACTGATGTCAAGAAGCAATCGGAAGTCTAATAGTACTGATGAGCTGTGATACAGCGAAACAGATCTGTCTGCATATAAATATATATATATATATATATATATATATATTGAGCCTCCAATATTGGCAGAGGTAAGGGAACAGACCAGCCGTTAATGGTTAGTATCTGCGAATATTTGTACTCCCGCTGAAAGTGCTTATAAGTATCTATTTTGATTGTCAAAACCTTCCATATACCTTAAACATTTATCTTAGAAACAATTCATACCTATTTCAAAATATTTTTTGAAAATAGTACTGCATTGGTGACTATACATTTAGCGTAAGTTTTCTTTCATACGTATAATAAACGTTTTTAATTACGCATAAATCGATACAGCCATTAAATATACTGTACAAAATATGTGAAACAACACATAAAATTCTGTATAAATGTGTGAAAGCACAAATTCTAAAACGCGAATAGGTGGGCGCAATTACTGACATGCTTGGTTCATCCTCAGCATCCTTCTGTAGAGTCACATTTCCGTTGCTTCACATTTTTCCTTCATCTTTGATGAGATTGTCCAGCATTCACTGCCATACTGAAGAACAAATATCACATAGCAATCCAGTACTCTTTTCATTGTTTCTTGCGAAACTTTCCTGTCTCTCACTAATTTACTTAGTTTCTGAAATACACAGTTGGCCATGTCACTTAACCTTCGGATCTCTGTGTCTCACTTTCCGTCTTCTGTTAGAATACTTCTCAACTATTTAAATTTTGTACCTGCTTGATTTTAGTATCCGCTACCTGTAGTTGATGCCCGAATTGAATTACAGTTTTAAAATGAATTAGTATATTCTAGGTCTAAAAAAGAAATAAGGCCCACTCAGTTGATACAGATTTCGTAGAAGATTAGTTAAAAACCATCTACAACCGGAATCGTGTAAATAAATAACCCGAAACTACTAGAATTAATGATTAATATAAACATAAAGAAAAAGAAAAAATTCCCTTAAAATGTCCAACTTCATTTTGATTTCTCATGGAGTAAAGACACGGGACACGTTCGAAAATTCCGGTTTTTAACACCGTCTGTCATTTGGCCTAAATTTCTATTAATATATTTATTTTTAATCGTGTCGCCCCAAGCAAGGAATTTTACTGCCACTGTCGTGCAGGAGGTTACATAGGAGGAATGTTGAAGAGTGAGAGGTTGCAGGGGGGGGGGGTCAGGAAGATGGCAGGAGAGGGAAGAGATTACTGATGAGAGTGGGGTGGATGTAGAAAAGCATGAGAGAGAGTATGTTAGACAATAAAGGGTATATATATATATATATATATATATATATATATATATATTAGTCATAAATTAAAAATGAAGCTAGGTGGTAAATCCCAAAGAATCCTATTAATATTAAGTATTAACCCTGACTTAGCCAGAGGGTTCAATGTAATTAAAATTTATTTATTTACAGAGCTAATATTTATTACAGTTAAAACATTCAAATTTTCTCATATCGGATTGACATTTCGACGGGTTTTGGTCTCGCTAATGAGGATGTTAAATTTGAATTATATATATATATATATATATATATATATATATATATATGCATAGTTGTCAGTTCGTAAACCGTGAGGATAATCCAACAAGATTTCCTTAATATAAAATATCAATAGGCAAATCCATATAGAAAGCTCGATGGATGTTAACCAGAGCGATATGAAGTTTATGAAGGAAAACTCAACTTCAAACGGATACGACCCATATTTGGAAGTGGACTCTATTTCTTCCTCCCCTTTCCTTACCGTTCCTTCCTTTCTTTCTTTCCTCCTTCCCCTCACAGTTATTGTCATTTATTTATTTGTTTGTAATCTTATGCTTATTATTATTATTTCTATTAGATTCCCTCTTCATTTTAAGAAAACTTTCATTCCGGCAAAAATTTTATGCCAGATGGAGGAAATATTGTAAAAGAGTCTGATGATATGATCTAGTTAAGCTCATTGAAATTAACTATAGTTTATAACTAATATGACGTGTTGAGTTTTCCTATATATATATATATATATATATATATATATATATATATATATATATATTTTAAACATGTTTCGTTAAAAACGACCGACAAAGAAAATCTTATTAGCTTTTGATTTAATTATTTTCTGTATTCTTATATGTTCTTTTTTTTTGCTGTTTTTGAAAAAGAGCGTTCTTTAAAATCTATCATGTGACACGGCTGGACTTGTGTGTGTGTGTGTGTGTGTGTGTGTGTGTGTGTGTAAAAATTTCGAATCAAGTATATCTGAAATTTGATAACAATCCAAGAAGGAATTTTCTAAGCGGAGATTAGATTAGGCACAAGGACAAAAGACCAAAAGTAGAGGCAACCAGTGATGATCGAACTCACTTATCGATTGAAATGATTCTATTGATCAAGATTGCTAACCACTTCGAGATGCCCCTTGAGAGCAATAGAAGATAAATCAGGAGGACAGTAGATAGCCATTTTGTGCGTAAATAGAGATGTAATATAGGTTTTGAAAACGATAGAAACAAAAAGGATATTAATACTGAGCATCAGGAAGAGACAATTGAAGTTCCTGGGAAACGCAATGAGGAAAGAGAGCTTGGAGAATCTGATACTAACAGGCCAGATAGAGGAAAAAAGAGACAGGGGAAAGCAACGGATAACATATTTGAAGGGCCAGATCAGGTGGATAAAAGAAAGCGCCATCAGGGATAGAGAGACATGGAAGCCATCATCGCCTACGTCCCGAAAGGACAGGACACATAACAGAAGAAGATATACTGTCTGAATTTTACGTACATACACACACACAGATGCACAGACAGTCAGTCAGTTAAGTGCCATACGTGATACACGCTTGGGCGATCATGTGTTGAAAGAGACATGACTGACTGGGCAGAATATTATCCCGCAGTAGGTTGCCATTACTTTCTGCGGTAGACTGGTTGCCAGCCAAGGCTATAGAACCCAATCTGTCCCGCTATTTAACCCATAACTGGAAGGAAGAGACGGATTAATACCTTTCCCAAGGGTATTTGCGCGTAAGTGAATACAATGGATTCAACTAGGAATTCGAACTCGGCTCCCCGGCTTCTCGTTCCGAGCCGATATCCACTGTACCACAACGCACAGACACGTATATATATATTTCTGCTGCTTACATTTTTAATTCTTGATTCTAAAATTTTACCTCTTAATTATTATATTATTTTATTTTATCATATTTTTATGTAAAATTTTAATTCTTCCTACATTTTTATGTACATGTAATATTTGAATATTTAAATTTTGAAAACTCATGATTTACGCCCCTTTGAGGTCTTCACGCAGCGTTTTATCATCTTTTATTCTAATTTTAATTTTTGATTTTAGAATTATTTTTTAAATTTTTATCCACGTCTAACCGTAGAATATTTAAAATTTTAAACTTGTTATTAAAAAAAGCAGTAACTTAAATGCATAAGATTTAATTCCCATGAACATCGAGTGAACTTAAATTCTAATCTATTAAACGGTCAGTTTGAAATATGCATCTGATGATGGCATAACGCATGAAACTCCTAGTCGTGCCATAGACTTACAATAATAAGTATATTTATTAATATATATATATATATATATATATATATATATATATATATATATATATAATACTGCTCTATTCATACTTTGAGTACTGTTTTATTAATACCTGAATAATAATGCTATACATATGTAAACCCTTCTCCTATGTATGTTTATTAATTTACGTCAGTCTATCTATCTATCTATCTATCTATCTATCTATCTATCTATCTATCTCAGTCTGTTTCTATCTATCTATCTATCTATCTATCTATCTATCTATCTATCTATCTATCTACCGAGCGACCATGGCCCAGAGGTAGCATCGCCGACTGACGCCAATTCGGGTTAAAAAGCAATCAGAGTCTAACCGTACTGATGAGCTGTGATACAGCGAAACAGATCTGTCTGCGGATGACTATTTACGCTCTCACACCCTGATTGAGCACTCTGGAAGAATGGTAGACTTTGATAAACAGTAGCTACTCTGGCATGTACGCATCGCTCATTCCGTAATGAATTAGAGCACTCTGGCTATTGGGCGTGCATAATGATAATGTATACGCTAAAAAATCTGCCTTCTTCTACCGAGCGCCCATGGCCCAGAGGTAGAATCGCCGACTGATGCCAATTCGGTCGGGTTTCAATCCTGGGTTAAAATAACCAATCGGAGTCTAACCGTTCTGATCTGTCTGCGGGTGACTATATATATCTATGTATATATTTTCTAATAATTTCTAACCTTACATGAAAAATAATGCTATCCCAGTTTATATAAACCTTGGCTCTAATCATCCACTATCCGTTATAAAAAATATTCCATCATCGGTTGAACTTCGCATTAACATATACTCCTTTAACAAAGAAATTTTCGAAAAACATAAAACAATTTATCAAAAAATTCTTAGGTATAGCGGTTATCAATCTTCTGAGATCAATTTTGTGGAAAAATATAGTGGCTTCAGAAAGAAAAATAGAAACAGAAAAATCATATGGTATAATCCTCCATTTAATCAGTTAATTTTAAACTGGGACATTTCAGCATTTTTATTTAATGCCAAAAGATTTTGTCGTATGCGATGTTTTTTTTTTGTTTTTTTTTTTTTTAATAATCATATAGCTCCAAGCAAGGCATTTTACTGCCACTGTTTTGCAGGGGTTTACATAGGAGGAAAGTTATGAGAAAGAGTGACAGGTTATAGGGGGTGTCAGGAAGTGGGTAAGAGAAGGATGAGAATAGTGGTGAGAGTGAAGTGGACGTAGAAAGGAGCATGAGAGAGAGGATGCAGGTTAATAAGATAGGAGATGACTTTTGACATTACATTTAAATTCTTGGAGATTGTAGCTGTCGGGGAAGCAAGTAAACGGAAGGGAATTCCACAAGCGGGAAGTGCAAAAAAAATGTTATTAACAAATGTATCTATATCTACAATTCATTTCCGGCCAAAGTTTGAAATTTCTATTTCTTTGCATCTTTTGCTGTCTCCCCCACCGCTTCCTTACCCCTGTGCATTTTCTCACTTTTTCCTCTTTGTTAATGCCAAACGTCACGTGACCGATATTTGTATATGCTTATACTTTACTTCCTACCTAAATTTGGGGTCTATTTCTCTCTTAACCGTTTCTCATTGATTCTTTTCTCTCGTTTCTTTTTTTCTTTCTCTCTTGTTTTCCTCTTTGTTTTTATTTCCTCTGTGTCCTTCTCTTTCCCCTTTTTTTGATTTCTCTTTTCGTTTTCTCATCTTTCCTTTCCTCCTTACCTCGTACGAAAAATTTTCCCAATAAAAGGAAGTGAATTTTCATCAATTTTCTTTTAAAAAATAACATTTATTACCATCATTACTAACTACCTGATGAGACATTGTTCTTTCAATGTCGAAACAAAATGTACACTTTTGTAATAGATTGTAGTTTGTACATGTTCTAAAGTATATATATATATATATATATATATATATATATATATATATATATATATACGGATGACTATATATATACATATATATATAGATTAATAGATAGATAGAAAGAGAGAGAGAGAAAGAGAGTGAGAGAGTGAGAGATAAGGCCTACTTTCAGAAACGTTCGATGTGGTAAATATATCTGTCGCTGCGGTGAACCAGTGCACTCGATATTCGTAAGTCAGAAAGATTCGCTTCACTTCCTGACGAATTCTTATTTAAAGAAATAATCCCTTTGAGATTCACGGGATTTAACTGCCCTTCATAAGCATCGGCATGTGTCCTGACAATCTCTCGTAGACATCTCGAACCATCCTTCTGCGTAACGAGTAACATTTTCCCAAGTAACAATAATTTCACATGACTCTGTCCACGTAACAAAACAAAGAGCGATCGACTGTTGCAACTCTTACAAAAGAAAAAAAAATGGAAAGAAAAAAAATAAAACACTCTGAAAGAATAAATAACAACGAATTATTTTTTTTTAATTCAGGAGGTTGGCAAACATAGTGCTCCACAGCTTCCCTTTCTCACATTGGTAAATGCAATGTCATAACTTTTTGGGAAAGAGAGTGGAATGATTTCACGTTACTTTTTATCCACGCTTTCGAATTCGAAATAATCTTTCTCCTAGACTGGCTCGCACTCAAGACCAGTGAACTTAATATTTCGTGTTATTTAACCTACATGTGAAGAGAGAAGAGATGATTCCAAAGTTATAGCGAGTAGTAATCACCGCTGACTCGGCTTAGTCAAGTCTGGCGCAAGGCTACACTAGATAAAACGTCATTGATTATCAAATCACTATCAGTATTAGCACCACTATCATCGCAGCAGTAGTTGCAGTAGTATTATAAAAGCAGCAGTAGCAACAACAGTAGCATTAGCATCAGTATCATAGCAGCAGTAGTAATGGCAGTAGTATTATGAAGGCAACATTAGCAGCAGTAGTAGCATTAGCAGCAGCAGTGACATTAGCAGCCGTATCATCGCAGCAGTAGTAGCAGTAGTATTATAGAAGCAACAGCAGCATTAGCAGCAGTATCATAGCAGCAGTAGTAGCAGTAGTATTATAGAAGTAGCATTAGTAGCAGAAGTAGCAGTAGCAGTATTATTATAGCAGCAACCGTAGCAGGTGCCGTATCAGAAATATTATCATAGCAGTAGGAGTCGTAGTAGCAGCAGTAGCAGCAGCAGTAGCATAGCTCAACAGTAATAGCAGCAGTATCATAGCAGCAGTATCACAGCAGCAGTAGCAGCAGTATGATATATCATCATCAGTAGCAGTAGCATCAGCAGCAGTATCATAGCAGCAGTAGTAATAGCAGTAGTATTATGAAGGCAACATTAGCAGCAGTAGTAGCATTAGCAGCAGCAGTGACATTAGCAGCCGTATCATCGCAGCAGTAGTAGCAGTAGTATTATAGAAGCAACAGCAGCATTAGCAGCAGTATCATAGCAGCAGTAGTAGCAGTAGTATTATAGAAGTAGCATTAGCAGCAGAAGTAGCAGTAGCAGTATTATTATAGCAGCAACCGTAGCAGGTGCCGTATCAGAAATATTATCATAGCAGTAGGAGTCGTAGTAGCAGCAGTAGCAGCAGCAGTAGCATAGCTCAACAGTAATAGCAGCAGTATCATAGCAGCAGTATCACAGCAGCAGTAGCAGCAGTAGCAGCAGTATGATATATCATCATCAGTAGCAGTAGCATCAGCAGCAGTATCATAGCAGCAGTAGTAATAGCAGTAGTATTATGAAGGCAACATTAGCAGCAGTAGTAGCATTAGCAGCAGCAGTGACATTAGCAGCCGTATCATCGCAGCAGTAGTAGCAGTAGTATTATAGATGCAACAGCAGCATTAGCAGCAGTATCATAGCAGCAGTAGTAGGAGTAGTATTATAGAAGTAGCATTAGCAGCAGAAGTAGCAGTAGCAGTATTATTATAGCAGCAACCGTAGCAGGTGCCGTATCAGAAATATTATCATAGCAGTAGGAGTCGTAGTAGCAGCAGTAGCAGCAGCAGTAGCATAGCTCAACAGTAATAGCAGCAGTATCATAGCAGCAGTATCACAGCAGCAGTAGCAGCAGTTGCAGCAGTAGCAGCAGTATGATATATCATCATCAGTAGCAGTAGCATCAGCAGCAGTATCATAGTAGTAGTAATAGCATTATTAGCAGTATCGTAACAGCAACAGCAGTAGCCTAGTCGCAGCAATCATTTCGCGTTCATTGCAATACAAAAGACTTTTCTAATACCCTTCCCTGACGACTGGGGCTGCTATTCTAAGACATGTTTTGCCAGCAAGATTCTTATAAACTCTATCTTTAGTTTGGTCTTTTTCCTACAGTTTTTGCTACCCAATAGGCAACAATCAAGCCATTTTTTGCGCCATCTAAAATTCCCCAACTTCCCCAAATTTTTGCGCTTATATGATATTCCTGATCTTGGTCTGTGCTAGAGAATGAAACATACAATTCGCTGGCAGTAGATTCAGATGTAACACCCAAACACAGGCCTGATTAAGATGTGATAAACAAGAGGAATATTTTGAAGGAACGTAGAGTAGATCTGATTTAAAATCAAAAATTTTCCTGGGCATGACGATAAACTGTATCCGGTAGAAAGACCTCTGATCGGGAGATTTTAAGGACCGTGGAACCCTCTCATTATTGCTATTATTCCCAGACCCATAATGACCCAGGGTGGTAGCATCTGTTAGGGTCCCATCTAAGGACAGATAGTAACCCCCAAACGAAAACCTGACATTTTTATAGCAAAATTACAAACAATACCTATTTTTAATTGTTATGGTGCCCTATCTATAGAAATGGACTATTCCGCCGTCAATAAATACTAACCTGCGTGACTTCCGGGGAGGCTGTCATAAGGCAGTCTAGAGACAGTCGTGAGGCAGTTGAGACGCAGCGTAACTATACATATATTGTATATATATTCTGTTATTCTAATACACTGTTTTAACTTACCTTCTTGTTTTCGTGTCTCCCGGCCCTAAAAGGCCACAATAAATTGACGACGATGATTCGTCACAACAATAATAAAATTACCAAAAGTACAATTTATCTATAGTTAAAGCCATAAAATCGTATTCAAAATATTCAGATTTTGCCATTAAATAATCAATAGAGTTTGATAAACCAAGTCACCCAATCAACCAACATGTAAGAACTCTTTTATGACATTAAACCATATAAGATCCTAATTTTTTTAAAATCAAACTGTATCCCCAAATATAACGTCAACAAAACGATAATATAAAACACACTTATCATCGGCTCTTGTAATTCTTTCAGCACAAAAGCTGAGTATTATCTACCATGTATTCACTTGTGAAAGCAAAATAACATAAATCATATATTTATTACTTCCAAGCTCCAAAGAAAATTAAATTTCAGCATTAAATGACCCATAAAGAATCGATATGCCGTTAAACAAACAAATTAATAAATAAATAAATTTGGAAATCTGACTAAGTATATCGGCGTTCTGGCAACATTGTGAAACGTGCAGGTGATAGTCGTGGCAGTAGTTATTGAATTACAAGGAAGACTCCCGAAGATCCTCGGAAAAAGACAGAAAATCATTTAGGAATTGAATGCCAGAGGAAGAGTCAGTGACCAAGAATGAATATAAACCAGAGTCAAAGCCATTTAGACGACAACATTACTTAAATTAGCTGGAATACTGAGCAAGGTGCTGGAGTAGTAGAGAGACTTTCTGTCATTTGATCTCTTAAGAATGTCATTACATACTACTAGTGTGAAAATTCAATGTGTGCGAATAAGAATAAAAAGCAAGTCAAATGGATTGAAAACATCCAGACGACCTCATTACTGATATCAATTAAAATACCGAGGAAGGTGCTGGAATACTAGGAACACTTTCTGTCACTTAAAATATCTCTAGGAAAAAATATTAGTAACAGAACAATAAAAATGGACTCGAGTTAGTCTATTTTACGACCAAAACGATACAACGGTATCTGAGTTCCTCACATAAAATGTTTGAACAAATAAGACTACAATTTAAGAAATATATGATAAAGGAAATGATTAATCAAATAGTTTTTTTTTTTGCATGGGAATTATAGCAAATAAGAAAAGCATAAGGAGTGTCTCGCTCGCCGAGTACTGGAAAGAGCTATAAAAGCTACCCGACACGAGAAAACTTTTTTCCAGAAAGTTTTTTCGAGCCATTAATTATATAATTTTGAACCTAAAACAGTACAAGCTGTAAAATGTTTCTTTATAACGAAAAAGCTGACATTAACATTGTCATTAGTTAATTAATAATCTACTTGCATAAACTCAAACATACAGACACACAGACAGATATATTTCTTTATATATATATATATATATATATATATGTGTGTGTGTGTGTGTGTGTGTGTGTGTGTGAGAAATGAATTGTTTGAACATTATTTTTTATCGATACTCGTATTTAAGTAGATATTCTGTTTTTAATTAAACAGTATTATATATTTATATCTACCGGCCTGATTATTTACGAGAAATTATATATATATATATATATATATATATATATATATATATATATATATATATATATATATATATATATATATATATATATATATATATATATATATATATATATATATATATATTTACCTAAATTTGGATCTATTTCTCTCTGAGGCGTTATTATCGGCTCTCTCCTCTTGGCTCTTTTCCTCTTCGCTTTTCTATTTCCCCTGTGTCCATTTTTGTAAAAAAAATTCTTTGTGTTCCTTTTATTTTCTGTATTACGCTTTTTATTTCCCCTCTATCTTTTTTCTTTTTCTTTTCCCTTACCCTAGCTCTTAATCGTCCCTCGTCCTTTCCCCTCCGTGGAAATTCCGGTGGTCGTGTATATATATATAAGATATAGAAATTATATATATATATTATAAATTATAGTTTAGAACATGTACCAAATTACAATTTGTTGCAAAAGTCTATATTTTGTTTCGATATCGAAAGAACAATGTCTCATCGTAATGATGGCAATAAACGCTATTTACGAAAAAAAAAAGTGGGGGGGGGGAATAAAAAGCAAAGAGGAAAGCAGGAGAGAAAAAAGAGCTCAGATACACTTATGTGTGTCTATCTATATTTTACCTCTGACCTAAATTTGGGTTTATTTCTCTCTGAGGCGTTATTATCGGCTCTCCCCTCTTGGCTCTTTTTCTCTTCGCTTTTCTGTTTCCCCTCTGTTGACTTTTTTTTAAAAATTATTTTCTCTGTGTTCCTTTTATTTTCTGTATACCGCTCTTTATTTCCTCTCTATCTTTTTTCTTTTTCTTTTTCTTTTCCCTTTGTTTTTGTTTTCCCCTTTTTTAAATTTTCCTTTTTTGTTTTTCCATCTTTTTTATCCTCTTTACCTCGTATGAAAACTTTTCCAAAAATAAAGGGGAAGTGAGATTTTTGAATTTTCTTTTTCAAAAATAACGTTTATTACTATCATTATTAACTACCTGATGAGACATTGTTCTTTCGATATCGAACTATAATGTACAATTTTGTTGTAGATTGTAGTTTGTACATGTTCTAAACTATAATATTCATTGCTCTATTTCTATATTGACCACTGTTTTAAATTAATGTTTTGCACGTTGTTAATATATTCTTCGTTCTTTATTCACTTGGATATATATATATATATATATATATATATATATATATATATATATATATATAAACTTATTTATAAATGGAACTTTGTCTGTGTGTATATGTGTGTGTGTGTATCCGTTACCTATAGACTCCGAAACGGCTAAACCGATTTTCTTGAAAATTTACACAGTTGTACTATAAGCGCCTGCGAGTGTTCTTAGCTAGGTCTTGTGTCGAGGTACCCCCGATAAATATCGAAAATCGATAATCGAAAAAATCGGTTTATAGAAGGAGTGGTCCGATTTTAATCAAATTTGATACACTCATAGACAAAGACGTAAGAAACGATATGTTGAAGTTTCAAGGTTGCAGTTCTTACAATAGTGCAGAAAATCGATAATATATATATATATATATATATATATATATATATATATATATTCAAAATAATAACTAAACAGACTCTGCAAGTATCTAAATCCTAAATCTATACTAAGATAAGCTTTAAGAAAAACGAATAACAGACAGAACCTAATTCCGTTAACGTCCGTCGCACTAAGGCGTTGGATAAGAGGGGGGAAAAAAGAAATCCGCGGAATAAAGACAAGACATACGATACTCCGCAGAAAAGAAAAAAAACCCAAACGGAACCAACCACAAAAAAAGAAGAAAAAGTGCTCGATACAAATACAAACAAATGCAAAAGTACAAATGAAAAGCAAAAGTAGAGCAAAGACACATAAAGAATCACAAGATAGCCAAAACCTACCGCGGTTTCACACAACGGCTCGTCATTAATATATATATATATATATATATATATATATATATATATATATATATATATATATATTAATGCAAGTTTCATTGAATAATATAAACAAGTTTTGTCTGTTAATTTTGTGTAGGATCCGTTCGTACCGTCTGATATACTTGATGGTGATATCGTTGAAAGATATCAAAAAATCACAGTAATTGTTAATTTTTTATCGGGTCTAAGCTTTCGGCTCACATAAGCCATTATCAAAGAATAAATATTAACACACAGTAAACATAGAACATTTAAGTTATTAACAATAAAGAGAATTAAATTGAAAATATAAGTCCATCCCTACCGTGGCGGATGGCCGAAGACAGTGACAAAATAGTGGCGTTGTGGTCCCTGATCTGATTACAGGCATTTGAGTACGTTATTGGAAATATCAAAATTGATCGTATTCAAACCAGGTTTAAATTGTTTAATGTAGATTGCTTCGAGGATTTTTAGTTTCTGTTTATTATTTTCTTGTTTAAGTATGTACGTGTTATCAACGAGCGTTTTTCTCAGAAGTGTGCGTTGATAATCGTGTTGTTTTAAATGACGGAATATATTTGAATTTTCATTTAAGTGCAACGTCAGACACCGTGAGAGCGAATTTGTAGTGTGGCCAATGTAGATATTATTTAGGTTGTTAGAGATACATTCTCTAAATGGACATATGAATTTATAAACTACATTGGGTTTTTGCAAATCACTAACGGTGGGGGAAGAGTCGTTGCGGACGAATGAATTAGATGTAGTGGATTTAGTGTAATATATAATAAACTTAATTCTTTTGTTAGAGTCTGTCGGAGAAATATTAGTATTTATGAGTTTTTTTTAGGATATTTTCATCTAGTTGGTAGTTGGAGTGCATCTGGCTACGGTATAACAGAGTGATATGTTTGGGATTGGGTGGGCTAGTATCATGTGTTGGTTTTTCCATGTTAAGCTTTTTAAGAAAATAACGTATTTGTTCATCAACTATGTAGTTGGGAAAATTATTGTTGATGAGTGTCTGTTTTATGCTTTTTAGTTCACTGTGGAAGATCTGATTTGTAGATGAATTGACTTTTGCACGATATAATAGATTTTTTATAATGGCTATTTTGTAATAGTGGGGGCATTCACTAATTGCTAAGTTCAGAAGTGAATTTTAAAACTGGGTTATTTTGAAACTGTTTTTGAAGTTGTAAGATTTCGTCGGTATTTTTAATTAATAGTAAGATATCATCAACATATCGTAGATATATTGATGGTTTTTTAAATTTTGCAAAGGTAGTATTTTTAAGGTTAGACATGGAGAAATTACTAAAAGACGGACCAAGCACTGAACCCATGGAGACGGTAGGGATGGACTTGTATTTTCAATTTAATTCTCTTTATTGTTAATAACGTAAATGTTCTATGTTTACTGTGTGTTAATATTTATTCTTTGATGATGGCTTATGTGAGCCGAAAGCTTAGACCCGATAAAAAATCAACAATTACTGTGATTTTTTGTTGTCTTTCAACGATATCACCATCAAGTATATCAGACGGTATGAACGGATCATACACAAAATTAATAGACAAAACTTGTCTATATTATTCAATGAAACCTGCATTAATGAAAAAATGCTGCCAAAATACACATAATATATATATATATATATATATATATATATATATATATATATATATATATATAATCCTGTATGTCTATATTTTTTTCAGCTCTTTTATTTTAGTTTTTGCTTTGGCTTTGGCTCTAAGTAGGTAAAATTGTAGCTCTTAGTCTCAGCCATGAAAGCATTTACTCAGAGGACTTATTTAGCCTTCAAAATTCAGTTCACGACGAAATAAAATTATTTGATATCGATACCAGGAAATTAAAATTTGACTTACATCCATTCATTTCTCTTTCAGTATACGGTTTCGCTTTAACTGAGAACAACTATTGCTTTTTGAAAATCTTTCGTATCAAAGAGTCTGAGGTCCAGGGCCATGGATTAGTTTTAAAGCTTTCATTACACGCGACCAACGCCGGGTTATACTGCTAGTATATATATATATATATATATATATATATATATATATATATATATATATACGCGTGTGTGTATATTCCTGCTTGTATACGTTTGCCTAAGTGGAAGACAATTTATCTGATTAACAGATTCCGATAAACTTTCCAACTGCGTTTAAATACAGTCGAGGATATCGCCATCTGCAGAACAATGACACACAAATAGCCCGTTTCTTTAAATAGCCTTATCACAAATATTCGAGGAATTGATAATTTGAACGTCATTGACCAAATTGGATATCAAGTAGAATTACTCGTTTGTACGAATCTCACAAAATCTGTCAGCATTCAGTTTCACAATATATTTTCCTCGATTAATACGCGGTTTCGCCTTCTGTGTTTTCGTTTAACCGCGGTCAACACGGGATGTGAATAAGTTATAAGTTTTTCTTACAAATAGTTGCAAAATCAAGAAGAAATCGTAAATGTTATCGACTCAATAAAGAATGAAAGCACTACCTTAAGGACAAAATGCGTCGAATAACTTTTGTAGGTATCTCCAATATTTCGGCATAAATTTTCATACCGAAGTTTAAAATGATATTTTTGAAGGAAAAAAATATTACCAGCTATACGTGTTTTAATAAAAAACTAGAAGACATAGTCAGTTTTCTAAAATAAAAATTAACACATTTTTCATTAAAATCTGACTAAATCAACCTTCTCACTAAAACTGAACATTAAAAAATACCTTAAAACCCCATCTTTTTGTCATTAAATAACCCATAGAAGTTGATATGCCGTTAAAAAAAACTGAAAAAGTACTGTTATAATTATTTTTATTATTATTAATTGATGTTACCTTCTCATTATGCCTAATAAGATCTATGTTAAGAACCAATATTCTAACAGACAGTTAAATGCCATACGTGAAACACGCTTGGGCGATCACGTCTCGAAAGAGACATGAATGACTGGGCAGAAGATTATCCCGCAGTATGTTGCCATTGCTTTCTGCGGTAGACTGGTTGTCAGACAAGGCTATAGAACCCAATCTGTCCTGTTATTTAACCCATAACTGGAAGGAAGAGACGGATTAATACCTTTCCCAAGGGTATTTGCGCGTAAGTGAATGCAATGAATTCAACTGGAATTTGAACTCGGCTCTGTCGTTCCGAGTCGATATCCACTGCATCACAATGCACATCTAACAGACACATTAATCCCAATAAATACAAAGAAGATATATGTATATTGATTACCCATCTATTTAATCTAGTTTAATTCCTTGCATTCACTTACGCGCAAATACCCTTGGGAAAGGTATTAATCCGTCTCTTCCTTCCAGTTATGGGTTAAATAATAGGACAGATTGGGTTCTATTGCCTTGGTCGGCAACCAGTCTCCCGCAGAAAGTAATGGCCACCTACAGCGAAGTAATCTTCTGCCAAGTTAGTCATGTCTCTTTCGAGACATGATCACCCAAAGCGTGTATCGACTATGGCACTTAACTGACTGACTGAATAGTTGGGAACATGACTTAGTCTTCTACTGGGCATAATGTGGGGGATCTATTTTATATTGTTATGAAATAAAAAAACTGACCCCACTAATTACTACTTAATAATATAATACATCTCTTCCCCATCTAACGATTGAGTTCTGTAGCCTTGGCTGGCAACCAGTTATCCGCAGAAAGCAATTTCAACCTACTGTCGGATATTCTTCTGCCCAGTCAGTTTTGTCTTTTTCGAGACATGATCGCCCAAAGCGTGTATTACCTATGGCACTTAACTGACTGACTGAATAGTTGGAAACGTGATTAAGGCTTTTACTGGGCATAAAGTGGGGGATCGTTTTTATATTGTTATGAAGTAATAAAATGATCCCCCACTAATTACTAGTTAATGATATAATACATCTCCACCCCATCTAGCTACGAGTCAAATGACAGGTCAGATTGAGTTCTGTAGCCTTGGCTGGCAACCAGTCTTCCGCAGAAAGCAATGGCAACCTACTGTCGGATATTCTTCTGCCCAGTCAGTTTTGTCTTTTTCGAGACATGATCGCCCAAAACGTGTATTACCTATGGCACTTAACTGACTGACTGAATAGTTGGAAACATGATTAAGGCTTTTACTGGGAATAAAGTGGGGGATCGGTTTTATATTGTTATGAAGTAATAAAATGATCCCCCACTAATTACTACTTAATGATATAATACATCTCCTCCCCATTTAGCTATGAGTTAAATAACAGGACAGATTGGGTTCTAATGCCTTGGCTGGGAACCAATCTACCACAGAAAGAAATGGCAACCTACTGCGGGATAATCTGCCAAGTTATTCATGTCTCTTTCGAGACATGATCGCCAAATCGTGTATCACGTATGGCACTTAACTGACTGACTGACTGACGTAATAGTAAGACTGATACGTTTGATAAATTTAATTTTGGCACGACATCTCGAAAATGCTCTACAATCTTATCAGAACTGAAGAAGAAATTGATTAATTTCCACGTCTGCAAAAACGCGAACTGCCATCTATAAATCATTTCAGATAAACCTTTTTATTTTTTTAAAAACTTTCATCAATGTTATTGATGCTTACCTCCAGAAGTGAAACCCCCGTTCGACTTCTTACTCACACGGTTT
This sequence comes from Ascarosepion bandense, assembly GCA_037127315.1. Classification (NCBI taxonomy): domain Eukaryota; kingdom Metazoa; phylum Mollusca; class Cephalopoda; order Sepiida; family Sepiidae; genus Ascarosepion; species Ascarosepion bandense. Next base: position 1,903,121 of record JBBBDQ010000669.1, read on the forward strand.
ACGCTGACGTGAAGTGGAATAATTATATCGTATCGATTGCTCAGTCAGCTGCATGGAAAGTCGCGTCACTATATCGTGTTAGTCAATTTTTCTTGACTGAATCTAGTTCGCACAGTTATACAGTACTGTGCAAAAGTATTAGGACAAGAACTATTGTGGTGCATTGGATATCGACTCGGAACGAGAAATCGGGAAGCCGAGTTCGAATTGCAGCTAAATTCACTTACGCGCAAATACCCTTGGGAAAGGTATTGATCCGTCTTTTCCCCCCAGTTATGGGTTAAATAATACGACAGATTGGGTTCTATAGCATTGGTCGACAACCAGTCTACCGCAGAAAGCAATGGCAACCTACTGCGGGATAATCTTCTGCCCAGTCAGTCATATCTCTTTCGAGACATGATCGCCCAAGCGTGTATCACGTATGTCACTTAACTGACTGATTGACAAAAAATAAACTGAGCAGTGTTGTTTCAGTCGTGTTGACTTTGAAGTTTTGTGAAGGCATTATTATGATGTCTTCACTCTTCAGGGGTCCAGATTATTATACACAGTACTGTGCAAAAGTATTAGGACAAGAACTAATTTATCTTTTATGAGGCATATTGACAGAAAATAAACAATTTAATTAAAATAATTTTATTTGGTTTACTCAACAAATGCTTTAACAAGAAAAAAATACTTATTACAAAATAAATTTAATATTTAGTATAATAGCCTTTTGCTTTGAAATAATAAAATACTTGCGACAATTTACCAATCGTACCTAGTATATATATATATATATATATACAGTACTGTGCAAAAGTATTAGGACAAGAACTAATATATCTTTTATGAGGCATATTGACAGAAAATAAACAATTTAATTAAAGTAATTTTATTTGATTTACTCAACAAATGCTTTAACAAGAATAAATACTGGCTACAAAATAAATTTAATATTAAATATAAATAACTTTTTGCTTTGATCACAGCCTTCATTCTGTCAGGCATTGACATCATAAGCTTCTTCAATGTATCTCCTGTCAAGCAGCTTGTATTTGTGCCCAAAGTGTATCTTGCGAAGTAACATTAGATTTATCAATTTTTTTTTCCAAAATATCCCATAGATGTTCAACAGGATTGAGATCAGGGCATTGTGGGGGCCAATTCAAATTCCGAAGCCTTCCTTCCTCTTCCATTTTACTTAAATAATTCTTATAAAGGCTTGAATTGTTTTGTTGATAAATAAATCCTTGTCCTATTAAACGTATCCCAGATGGGAGACCATTGGCGGATAAGAATTTGGTGATACATTTTTTTATCCATCTTTCCATCAATTTTCTTCAGGTCTCTAACTCCCCGGTCACATAAAAGATAAAATAGTTCTTGTCCTAATACCTTTGCACAGTAAAAATAAATCTACCATTTTGTAAAATTTAATATAGCTGTCATGGATTGGTTGTTTAGGATTGAACCTGCCATTGTGGTGCAGTGTATATCGGCTCGGAACGAGGAATTGGAAAGCCGAGTTCGAATCCCAGTTAAATTCTTTGCATTCACTTACACGCAAATACCCTTTGGAAAAGTATTAATCCGTCTTTTCCCTATAGGTCAAATAATAGGAAAAACTGAGTTCTATAGCCTTGTTTGGCAACCAGTCTACCGCAGAAAGAAATGGCAGCCTACTGCGGGAACATCTTCTGCGCAGTCAGTCATGTCTCGAAAGAGACATGATTACCCAAGCGTTTATCAGGTATAGCATGATAGATATACCTTTGTTGACAAACATGGCCCATTGTGCTCGTAAAAAAACGGAGTGTCAAAAGGGCGACTTTTATTTGAACTACTTTAACTTCTCGGCAATGTTCTTTTCCTTTTATGTGCCGTGACCTTCAGGACGTAGGCGACCAAGGTCATTCATATTTTTCTGTCCCTTGTAGCTCTTAATACCTTTTCTCTTGTTATTTATCCCAAACTCTGCTCTGTCACCCATTTGCTTAAGTTCATCAAGTATATCACGGACGATTTTATCCCCTTTTTCCTTCCCTATATCCGCCCAGTGTGTATCAAATTCTCCAAGCCCTTTTTTCTCATTACGTATCCCAGACACTTCAACTGTTTTTTCCTGATATTAAGTAAAAAATAAAAAAGTCCTTTTTATTTCCATTCTCTCCAAAACCTCGTCGTTGCTCACACGTTCGGTCCATGTTATCCTCAGTATCCTTCTGTATAACCACATTTCTGTTGCTTATTCAAGTCTTTCCTTAATCTTTGATGAGATTGTCCAACACTTGCAGCCATATAAGAGGACAGATATCACGTGACAGTTAAGTACTCTTTTCTTTGTTTCAAAAGAAAATGAGAAGATTATATATTACACTAGCAGTATAGCCCGGCGTTGCTCGGGTGTAATGAAAGCTGTAAAACTAATCCATGGTCCTGGAGCTCAGACACTTTGAACGTTGGCACGAAAGATTAAAAAGCAATAGTTGTTTCCAGTCAAAGATTGGAGATTGAAAGAAAAATGAATGGATATAAGTCAAATTTTGATTTCCGGTACCGATGTCGAATAAGTTTTCCGTCGCAAACTGAATTTTGAAGGCTAAATAAATCCTCTGAGTAAATGGTATCATGGCTGAGATTAAGAACTACAATTACACCTACTTAGAGCAAAATCCGAAGAAAAAAAAACAAAATAAAAGGGCTGAAAACCTGATTTTGATCGGACCCGATAGGATATTGGGGTTTCGATTTCAAATATCGGAGTCAAATAATTTATCAAACATAAACTAACCTAACGAAGTTCATGAAAATTTATCGTACTCATCGGGAGTAAGATTGGAGAAAATGAGCCATATGGCTGAATATCGGTTTTTGATCAGATTCGATAGAATATCGGGGGTTATCGATTTCCGATATCGGGATATATGAGTTGTCTGAGAAGATCTACTAATATTTGAGACTAAATACTATAATTCTATCAAGTTAGAGCAAATTCTGAAATAAGAACCACGATAAAAGGAATGAAATCCTAATCTTGAACAGACCTGATCGGATATCGGGGTACCAATTTTCGGTATCGCGGGGAGGGATCGGATAAAATTAGTAGCCCATGACCTGACCGGAAGTTTACATTATATTTGTGTGACGTTTGGTGAGAATCGGATAAATATTATGGATTTGTATAAAGGACATACATACAGACAGACAGACAGACACAAACATCTTGCTTTTTATATAGAGAGATTAATAACAGTCAAGTTATATGTTTCTAGTGATATTTTCCTGTCTGTTGATACAACTCTTAGTGTCTGGAAGACATCTTTCGCTGTTCCCGTTCAAATTTCGATGCTATATCTTCCGTTGTCTATTACTGCACTAACCAAATTAAAATCCAAATTCAAATTCAGGGACTATTGAAGGACCCAGCCCGCCACTCCGATTTTCCATGTCTTTAGGGGCGTATCCCTACTCAACACACTTGGAGAATTGTGGGTTGGTAAGACTATTTAACCCAAAGTTATGGTTCTGAATTCATAGTGGTACAGTGGGTATCGGCTCGGAACGAGAAATCAGAGAGCCGAGTTCGAATTCACTTACGCGCAAATGACCCCCGCATCCATTCATTTTTCTTCCGTCGCTTCTTCCTCCAACTATGGATTGAATAGCAGTACAGATTAGGTTACATAGCCTTGGTTGGTAACCAGTCTACCGCAATAATTAATGGCAATCTCATGCAAGAATATATTCTGCCTAGTTAGTCATGTCTCTTTTGTGTACACGTATGGCACTTAACTGACTGAGGTTTCCTTCTCTTACAAAGGTTGCCGCCTAGAGCTTAGGATTCCATTTATTCAGCTATTCACCCATTGCTGTGGGAATAGGAGATGGATTCATACCCTAACTAGTTAGATACTTTATTTTGTTGCATGCAATACGCTCCCATACATTAGATATCGCCAACCAAATTTGAAAGAAAGGATCGAAAAAAATGGATTTTTTTACTTCGTACTTCATAGCCTTCCTCACTATTCCCTATTATACCCAATGAAAAGCAAATATTTCAAAATGAAAACCTGGGTAATCATGACAAGTTCATGAGAGACTGAGAAGAAGTATAAAATTTATTGCAACTATTTAGAATGTAACCATTACAAGAGAAATTCGATCGCCGATTACCATTGAAATGTAACTTTACTACCACCAGAAAGCCTCATTAATCGTGACGAATTCATTAGAGGTCAAGAAGAGGTACCCAATTTGTAATAACTACTTAGAATTTAACAATTACAAGATAAGTTAGATCGTCTTATACCACTGAAACGTACTCTAATTGACGCTTAAAGCCTCACTAATTGTGATGAATTCATCAGAGGCCGAGAAGAGGTACTTAATTTACAGTAACTACTTTGAATGTAACAATTACTAGAGAAGTTAGATCGCTTAATGCCACTGAATTTTAAACTTACTACCACCAGAAAGCCTCACTAATCATAACGAATTCATCCCAAAATACGATGGAGGAATGATTTTAAATCAGATACATGCAAATTTGGAAACAGAAGTTTTTTGTTTTTTTTAATCATTTCACCCCGAGCAAGGCAGAAACGCCACTGATGTGCAGGGGGTTACATAAATGTAAAAAGATTAATTAGAAAAGAGTGAGGAGTACAAGCTAGTTAGAAAGGAACAATAGAAAGCTGAGAAAGCAGGTGCGATGACAGATACATAGGTGGAGAGAAAGGGAAGGTTATACAGGGGAGGGGAGAGAGCTAGAGGCCAGTGGTTAGTAGATGAGTATTAACTTTGCATTTAAATTTCTGGAGGTTGTAGCCGTCAGGAAAGCAAGAATACGGGAGTGAGTTCCACAGGCGGGAAGTGCGAGAGAGGAAGCTGCAGGAGTAGAATTGTCGTCTGCATTTGGCTAACCTGACTGTGAATGGGTGGGACCCAGTTGCCAGTCTGGTTGAACGGGTAAACACCTGTTGAGGAGGCATCAGTGATTTAAGCTCATCCGAGCAGAAGCCATGAAAGTATTTATAGAAGAGACAGAGGGAGGCCACATTTCGACGATGGGGAAGTGGCTGCAGTCGAGTCGCTAGATCAGTACCTATCACATTACAGACTCTCCTTTGGAGCTTGTCAAGAACACTGAGGAGAACGGCAGGGGCGCCTGACCATAAATGGCAGCAGTACTCCATGCACGGACGGATGGTTGACTTGTATATATGCTGGATGGATTTAGGCAAAGTTTGATTTATATGTGAGTTAAAACATAAGATAGGGCTTAACCTTTATACGGTTGGAATAGTTTCTATTTCTGTCAATATTGCAGTATCCCAACTAAATAAATAGCTTCTCCGAAACCTTGTTAGTTTCATTTTAAAACACTGGACTTGTTTTACTTTCAAAAGCTCAGAATCAGATGCTGGAAGCTCCCCCACCCACACATTCTAAACTTATAATTCCTGTCAGTGACTTTCGATTTACAGGACACAGTGTGGATTTACAGAACACAGTGTGGGCTTTAGATATATTTTATAGGAGAACGCGTCTTAGAAGTAGCAATATATTTATTTAAATAGTTGAACTTCTGTATCTAATTGATTTTGGGATTTTGACGTCCCCAGTTCCTAGCTAACACCTTGAGCTGTCCATTTCGTTAATAACCATGTATTCTTTTTTTTTTATTGTTTATAGTCCTTCTTATCTACACATGCGTTGCGGTCCAGTGGATATCGACTAGGAACAAAAAATCGGAATACCGAGTTCGAATTCCATTTGAATTCCTTGCATTCACTCACACAAATACCCTTGGGAAAGGTATTAATCCGTCTCTTCCTTCCAGTTATGGGTTAGATAATAGGACAGATTGGGCTCTATAGCATTGGATGGCAACCAGTCTACCGCAGAAAGCAATGGCAACCTAAGGTGGGATAATCTTCTGCCCCGTCAATCATGTCTCTTTCGAGACATGATCGCTCAAAGCGTGTATCGCGTATGGCACTTAACTGACTATCTACACATTTAACAAACACATTCAGCTGCTAAAAATTAGCTTAGGATTTCTTTTTATTCCCATAATGAATGCTTCAGGAATATATATTCCTAGGAAAGAATGAATTTGTAGTTCTTAACCCTCTAGGGCCATTCGTATCATATTAGTGGGGGATCTGTTTATTACTTCATAACAATATAGAACTGATCCCCCACTTTATGACAAGTAGAAGCCTTAATCATATTATATTATTAACCCTCTAGGGCCATTCGTATCATATTTGATACAATATGAAAACAAGCCTTGAAAGAAATATTTTCCTGAAAAATTTTTTAAGAGAAATATTTTATAAATTTCAAATGAAAGCAGTACTGACTGCTCAGTCAATGAATACCAAATGTTTCCTTATAGGGAAATACCAAATGTTTCCTTATAGGGAAATACTGTACCAAATATGATACGAATGGCCCTAGAGGGTTAAAATTTGAACGGTAATTAGAAAAGTATTAACTTTTAGTCTGTAAACAGAAATACAATCATGTTTTCTCTGGCCCCTTATGTAAAGAAAGAGACGAGTGAGATCTACATGTAATATGCATTAACTACAGACGCACACTGCATCAACCGTGCATGTGTATGTGTGTGTGTGTATTTCTGTGTAGGACTGAGACGATGGCAATTAAAAATTAATTTCTGATTATATCACATGTGTTCTAATAATTGAACACTGGCGTTGTCAAGGCAGTCGGAAATATAACAATCGGATTGAGGCCAATATCATTTTGTTAGACGCTAAAAATACGAAGAAAGTTGGACATTATTTCCTTTTAGTCATAACTAGCATCATAGCCCGGCGTTGCCCGTGCAACCCAGAACATTTTAGTAGTAGGAGAAGATGCCAATAAGAGCAGTAGATGGAAATCATTTATTGAAAATTGGAAAGGAGAGCTGAGATTGTTAGTAACCATTTTCAGCATTAAAAAATCTATTTTCTTTTGTTTTGCGTAAAATTGATTTGATGTTTTCTGTGATATTGTAAGCAACATTGCGTTTGTTTTTGTTTCAAAATTACAGGGGGAAAAATTTACATTTTTTGTTGACATTATTTAATTTTATCATAAAAATAAAAATGATTTATTTTGTTTTACTGAAATTAGAAATATAGACCTATTACGCTCTCAGTTCAGAAATTTTCGAAGAATATTTAAAAATGTAGACATTTAATTTTAGAGGAAAAAGTTACATTAAAGCCACACGAATTACAGACAGTTGATTTCCTACATGAATTATTTAGCGAAAAAAAAAACTTTATTTTTTTTAATTTTATTTTCTGAAGTATAAAATATTAAATCTGAAAAAAAAAAGACTTAAATAATTAAAATAACTATTGGCACCTTTTTTTACATATTTTGTTTTTGTTTGAAAAAAAACACTTCTTTTTTTTAGAAATATTTCTTTTGTTTCAAAATTACGAGGAAGAATATTTACATTTTTGTTGAATAAAATAATTTTTAAAACGTCGGAATCAAAATTAATTATAAAGGCTCATTTTTTTTTATAAAAAATGTTTTAGTCACTTTGACACATGTGATCTGATTTCTGTGACGTAATTCAGCAACCATCTTAGATCTTATGTGTTTTACGGAGCAAATGTAAACAATCAGCTCCATTGGCCAAAAAGTGCGAAAGGGAAAATTACTGAACTTAAACTCAAAAAGTATGTGTCGACCTGGCTTCCCTGTAGATATGTGTCCCTAGAAAGTTTGAATAGTGTAGCTTAAAAATGTAGGCGTGCATAGGGAACAGTCACACACAGACTCACAGATTGCCCTTTATATATATAGATTACAAATTTAACTCGAAAACATATTGATGTACACTATTTTATATATATATATATATATATATATATATATATATATATATAGTACTGTGCAAAAGTATTCGGACAAGAACTATTTTATCTTTTATAAGGCATTAAAATAAAGTTTAAAATCACCCCTGTCCTAACAGTTTTGAACACTACCGGTATATGCACAAGTATTAGGACAGGGGTGATTTTCCTAAAGACCTCACTAAAATTTAAATGCAGGGTGAAAAGCCAAGTAAACTGCTAATAAATTATTTGATATTTGATTATTTGATATTTGATTATTTAAAACTAGGTGTAAAAAAATGTATTAAAAAGAAGTTATATTTAATTTTTCCTATTTTCTATTAAACAAGTTGTTTTGAAACTACTCTGTTGAACATCTATGGGATATTTCGGATAAAAGAATTGATAAATCTAATGTTACTTCGCAAGATACACTTTGGGAACAAATACAAGCTCTAGGCCTTAATGATACATGGCCCAGTAGATATAGACGTTGGTTAGTCCCTTTAACTTGACCCAAAGAATTGTGAGTTCAATACCAGGCTGCAGCAATGATGAACAAGTAACTTACAGGGTTAGAGGGAGATAACCCATGACTACCAGAAGAGGCTCTACGTAAAAGGGATGGAGATTACATACCCCAGTGATTGTAATAAAAGTTCTGTTCGAACTTCTTAGCATCTGAAGAAGGCAGGAGCGTGCAACGGCTGAAACGTCGTACAAATGGCAATAAAGATGAGGACAAAATACAGTAAATACTACCTCATCTCAGAAATATAGACAAATACATTCTGTATTTAACATCGCCAAAGTCCGGAAGTTATCTTTCCCATCTCCACTGTTCTTGTTTTTGCGTAGAAATTTAATCTCACCCCTAGTGAAGTGCTGAAGTATTGACCCCTGCTTCATTCAGTTGTAAATCAGCAAGGGAACAATAACTGGTGACTTCTTTAATTACATTTCCCGGTTAAACATCTCAGCGTTTCCAAGATCTCAGACTATGTAACGGGACACTTGCATCCAGCCGCCTCGAGGTGAGAAACGTTGGCTAAATAGGCATCGTACTGACAAGGGCTTAGACCGGCCTTCTTGGTGAACAGATCCAGAAAGTAGTCATGAAAAGCCTCGTTTGTACTGACAGTTCGCTTATCCGTCAATATGAAGCACGGAATATGTTTGTTGGGTGCATTTTTAATTTCCACTAGACGCATTTAAGTGGCTATATTCATTGTCTCTGGAGACATTCTTTTTAACCCTCTAGGGCCATTCGTATCATATTTGATACAGTATGAAAACAAGCCTTGAAAGAAATATTTTCCTGAAAAATTTTTTAAGAGAAATATTTTATAAATTTCAAATGAAAGCAGTACTGACTGCTCAGTCAATGAATACCAAATGTTTCCTTATAGGGAAATACCAAATGATTCTTTATAGGGAAATACTGTATCAAATATGATACGAATGGCCCTAGAGGGTTAAGTAGTTAGTGGGGGATCTGTTTATTACTTCATAGCAATATAGAACTGATCCCCCACTTTATGACAAGTAGAAGCCTTAATCATATTATATTATTAACCCTCTAGGGCCATTCGTATCATATTTGATACAGTATGAAAACAAGCCTTGAAATAAATATTTTTCTGAAAAACATTTAAAGATAAATATTTTATAAATTTCAAATGAAAGCAGTACTGACTGCTCAGTCAATGAATACCAAATGTTTCCTTATAGGGAAATGCCAAATGTTTCCTTATAGGGAAATACTGTATCAAATATGATACGAATGGCCCTAGAGGGTTAAGGCTTCCACTGGGCATAAAGGAAGTGGGTGATCGGTTTTATGTTAATGTGATAATAGCTGATCCCCACTGGTACTACTTATTAATAGAATAAAATGAAAACAAGCCTTGAAAGAGAAATATTTTCTAGAAAAATTTTTTAAGAGAAATATTTTATAAATTTCAAATGAAAGCAGTACTGACTGCTCAGTCAATGAATGCAAATCTTTCCTTATGAAATGCAAATGTTTCCTTATAGGGAAATACTGTATCAAATATGATACGAATGGCCCTAGAGGGTTAAGGCTTCCACTGGGCATAAAGTGGGTGATCGGTTTATATTGTCATGAAGTAATAAACTGATCCCCCACTAATTTATACTTATTAATAGAATAAAATGAAAACAAGCCTTGAAGAAATATTTTTCCTGAAATATTTTTAGAGAAATATTTATAAATTTCAAATGAAAGCAGTACTGACTGCTCAGTCAATGAATACCAAATGTTTCCTTATAGGAAATATCTCAAATGTTTCCTTATAGGGAAATACTGTATCAGATATGATACGAATGGCCCTAGAGGGTTAAAGGCTTCCACTGGGCATAAAGTGGGTGATCAGTTTTATATTGTCATGAAGTAATAAACTGATCCCCCACTAATTACTACTTATTAATAGAATAAAATGAAAACAAGCCTTGAAAGAAATATTTACCATAATCTTTTTAAGAGAAATATTATAAATTTCAAATGAAAACGGTACTGACTGCTCAGTCAATGAATACCAAATGTTTCCTTATAGGGAAATACCAAATGTTTCCTTATGAAATACTGTATCAAATATGATACGAATGGCCCTAGAGGGTTAAGGCTTCCACTGGGCATAAAGTGGGTGATCGGTTTTATATTGTCATGAAGTAATAAACTGATCCCCACTAATTACTACTTATTAATAGAATAAAATGAAAACAAGCCTTGAAAATATTTTCCTGAAATATTTTTTTAAAATATTTATAAATTTCAAATGAAAGCAGTACTGACTGCTCAGTCAATGAATACCAAATGTTTCCTTATAGGGAAATACCAAATGTTTCCTTATAGGGAAATACTGTATCAAATATGATACGAATGGCCCTAGAGGGTTAAAGCTACTGGGCATAAAGTGGGTGATCGGTTTTTTATATTGTCATGAAGTAATAAACTGATCCCCCACTAATTACTACTTATTAATAGAATAAAATGAAAACAAGCCTTGAAAGAAATATTTTCTGAAAAATTTTTTTAAGAGAAATATTTTATAAATTTCAAATGAAAGCAGTACTGACTGCTCAGTCAATGAATACCAAATGTTTCCTTATAGGGAAATCAAATGTTTCCTTATAGGGAAATACTGTATCAAATATGATACGAATGGCCCTAGAGGGTTAAGGCTTCCACTGGGCATAAAGTGGGTGATCGGTTTTATATTGTCATGAAGTAATAAATGATCCCCCACTAATTACTACTTATTAATAGAATAAAATGAAAACAAGCCTTGAAAGAAATATTTTCCTGAAAATTTTTAAGAGAAATATTTTATAAATTTCAAATGAAAGCAGTACTGACTGCTCAGTCAATGAATACCAAATGTTCCCTTATAGGGAAATACCAAATGTTTCCTTATAGGGAAATACTGTATCAAATATGATACGAATGGCCCTAGAGGGTTAAGGCTTCCACTGGGCATAAAGTGGGTGATCAGTTTTATATTGTCATGAAGTAATAAACTGATCCCCACTAATTACTACTTATTAATAGAATAAAATGAAAACAAACCTTGAAAGAAATATTTTCCTGAAAATTTTTAAAATATTTTATAAATTTCAAATGAAAGCAGTACTGACTGCTCAGTCAATGAATACAAATGTTCCCTTATAGGGAAATACCAAATGTTTCCTTATAGGGAAATACTGTATCAAATATGATACGAATGGCCCTAGAGGGTTAACCTAAACTTGACTCTCAGAGCTTGATCCTTCTTGATAATAAAGTAGGTCAGCTGCACCCTAGATAAGACTAATTCCCGACCATTACCGGATTTAATCGCCTGATCAACTTTGGCTTCGCATGCCGCTTCTGTTTCTAATCTACCTAGATTGAGTCGGCGACTATAATTAATAGCAAGCAACCGAAATTTGGATTTTCATTTACCTCACTACTTATTTTCAGTTACAGTCCCCGTCAATTCTCGCTGTATAATTAGTAGCAGCTGGTCCTGGAATTATCGCCCACCAAGCAATGATGCGTTCAATGTCCAGTCGCCGGCTATCCTAACCTTCGGTTTATCTAAGTTTCCACAAAACCAGAGGAGCCTATGATCCAAGTTGACTATCGAATAAAAAGAGCCCTATATCTTCTTCTTCTTCTTCTTCTTCTTCTTCTTCTTCTTCTTCTTCTTCTTCTTCTTCTTCTATGTGCCCTGTCTCTTCAGGACGTAGGCGATCATGGTTCTCCACGTCTCCCTATCCCTTGTGGCTCCAAGTGCTCCTGTTACTCCTGTTACTCCTGGCAACCTCCGTTCCATCATCCACCTGATCAGACCCTGCAAATATGTTATCCGCTGCCTTTCTCTGTGTGTTGTTATGGCTTCTTCTTCTTCTTTTATGTGCCATGTCCTTTCAGGACGTAGGCGATCATGGCTTTCCACATCTCCCTTTCTGCTGTTGCACCATGCAGCTCTCATTCCGTCATCCACCTGATCAGGTTCTTCAAATATGTTATCCGCTGCTTTCTCCTGTCTCTCTTTCCTTCTAGCCAGTCAGTATCAGTTTCTCCAAGCTCTCCTTCCTCATTGCGTGTCCCAGGAACTTCAGTTGTCTCTTCCTGATGCTCACTATTAATTTCCTTTTTGTTGCCATTCTTTCCAACACTTCATCGTTGCTTGCATGTCCACGATATCCGCAGCATCCTTCTGTAGAACTACATTTCCGCTGCTTCAAGTCGATATTTATAGCACTGCCGATATTTATATCCCTATATCGGCTGTCTTAATTGGAACTTGGTCGAGGCAGCTAGAATGCACCACAAAGTCGAGCTGCTCCAATTATTCCAAGCCCACGCTACCCCCGGAAGGTCTTCATTATGATACTTATCGACAAGATTGAACTTGTCGATAAACTCCCGAAATGGCTTCACATTATTAGTATCATCCTATACGATCTATATCGGGGTCAAAGATGACATTCGAATAGCTCGCTAAATCACCCTAGGAGAGATAGTCAAAAACGGCTCAACCTGCCAAAACAAATCAAGTCGCCTCGTATGACACATAAACCTAAATGAGATGAAGAGACTTATTTTTCATGCTAACGACCAGCACCCAAAGCGTGTCCTCTAAATCTGCAAAAACAAAAGCACACGCCACATTCAATGATTTGCTCACAAGCCAGGAAACGCCTCTCAAGAGTCCATCAAAACATGCTGAATAGTAACAAATATCGTAGACATAATTAATTCATCATCGCGAGTTGAAAACTGGGTCTTCTGTTCACAAGATGTATCCAACTCGAGACGCTGAAGATAGCGAGTGAGCTTCGCCTTGCAAGACTTCGACTTCAGTCTCCAGGCATTTAGTCTATTTAACGAGAAGTACATTATCAGTCTGATTAGGGGATCTGCATTAAACTTGGCCGGAGTGAGAACACCGAAGACCTGTCTCATTGACCCATCTCACTCTTGGTGCCATCAAGAGACAGACCCTGAATGTTCTAGTATAATATTAATTTTAGGATTCTACAAAGGGGGGAGTGAACAAAAAGCTGGCGCCTTTTTTAATAAAACTGATTCAACTTTTTGACATTATCGTCTTCGAAAAAAAAAAGCTAAAGACGGGAATGTAGACAATGCACCGTTTGCTTCTATAAGATTTTCCACATCTTTTGAGTTCCCTGACCAGCCTCTTCGGTCAAACCCTTTTTTTGCTTTTGCGAATGTTTTATGGTCCTTCAGAGTCGGTTTCGGTGATTTCTCTAAAGGTTAGCAGAAGTTTTTCCCCAGATGTTTCTGGTTCTTTTTTATTTATTATCCATTCCTTTAGTTGCTCCAATTTTTCAATATTCTTGAAGCTAGGCTTGTATTAGAGTCTTGTTTTCAGAACTTTTCTGTATGAATCGCCCCCTGAAACTGCTAGAGAGTGTGTGGTTGCGCGTGCGCTTAGGCATGATGGTTTCAGGAGACATACCCCGCACTCTGGTGTTTTCCTTTGGTCTTACAAGCAACCTGCCATTTCTACATTTTCTTTCTTAGCAACCACACAAGAGGGGAGCAAATACTTTTCGATAAATGTAACCACGAAATGTACTCAACCAGTGGTTTTAGATCACTAGTCTTGGTCGAAGGTATACCCGTTACAGGCGAGACGGAAATAACATACTCGGCCAAAAGGGGATTTTAGTCAGCAAGGGCCAGAACTCCAGAGGCCTTCGTCTCTTGTTAGGAATAGGAGAAGTGACCAGTCTCTGCATACTTCCAGCACGTTAGTTTTCTACTTGTCATAATGACCGGAATTTTCAAGCCCGCTACATCAAGACGGTTAGTTGTTTTGTTTTAGGGCAAATCAATATCGGCGGGTCATTTATTGACAACTAAACTTTATTTATTTATTGCTAGTAATACCTTTTTCTTTCAACTATTTATTGTTGTTTTATATAAGTTTTGTGTCTAGTAATACTTTTTCTTTTCGAGTATCAAGATTCATTGAGATTTGTTTTTAAGGGCAGGGTCCCCAAGTCCTACCCTTGTTATTTAACCCATAACTGGAGGGAAGGGACGGATTAATACCTTTCCCAAGGGTACCAGTGCTTAAGTGAATGCAGGGTATTCAACTGGAATTCGAACTCGGCTCACCGATTTCTCTTTCGGAGCCGATATCCACTGCAACACAACGCACATCCGTCACTAAACGCTTACAGCACCTGGTATTCCCAAGTGGTCAGCCATCTATGTACTGACCAGACTCAACGTTGCTTAACTTCAGTGATCGAGCGAGAACCGGTGTATTCAAAGTGATATGGCCGTAAGCACGCACCTGGTATTCCCAAGCGGTCAGCCATCTAAGTACAGACCAGGCTCAACGTTGCTCAACTTCGGTGATCGAGCGAGAACCGGTGTATTCAACGTGATATGGCCGTAAGCACGCACATCCGTCACTATACGCTTACAGCACCAAGCAGTCACCCATCTAAGTACTGACCAGGCTTAACTTTGTTTAACTTCGGTGATCGAGCGAGAACCGGTGTATTCAACGTGATATGGCCGTAAGCACGCACATTCATCACTAAACACTTACAGCACTTGGTATTCCCAAGTGGTCACCCATCTAAGTACTGACCACGCTCAACGTTGCTTAACTTCGGTGATCGAGCGAGAACCGGTGTATTGAAAGTGATAGGCCGTAAGCCTACATCAAGACAGGGACTGATAGGGAGACTTGCCAGTCGAGCATGATGTCAAAACTCCATCCCCCGTTCCGGTTATCACAGCTGGCAATTAGTATTTCTCCGTATTGAAAAAGGTAAACGGAGAGATACTCCCCGATAATTTCGAAACGAACCTCGGACACCACCACTGTTTCTACGACGGCAGGCGTACTCGTTCTCAAAAACATTTTTTTTTGTGATCGGATAACTGTTGGCTGCGTTTACGCAGTCTTCGGGCGTGGGTAGCAGTATGTCCCGCATGAAAAAGCACTATCCCTGACACAGTTTATTTTTTTGAGTTGAGTAAAGTATTAAGAAACAGGACAATTTCACTAGAAACAAAGAAGAGAGTACTGGATTGCTATGTGATGTGGGTTCTTCAATATGACAGTGAATGATGAACAATATCTTCGAAGATGAAGGAAAAACTTGAATCAGCTGAAATGTGGTTCTATGGAAGGATGCTGCAGATATCATGTGAGCAATGACGAGGTTTTGGAAAGGATGGAGACGAAAAGGAAATTAATACTGAACATCAGGAAGATACAACTAAAGTTCGTGGGGCATGCGATGAGGAAGTAGAGCTTGGAGAATCTCATACTAACAGGCCAGATAGAAGGAAAAAGAGACTGCGGAAAGCAGCGGATAACATATTTGAAGGACCTGATTAGGTGGATGACGGACAGGGACAGGAAGATGTGGAAAGTCATGATCGCCTACGTCCTGAAAGAACATGGCACATGAAAGAAGAAGAAAGAAGTTATTTTGACCTTTCCATGGCCGTTGGTAATTTTTCTGGGTTTTTTTCTACTTTCAAATTACTTCTCTTTTCTTCTGGCTTTGATTTTTCATCTATTTTTATCGGTCGGGTCCACCTTAGAGGTAGTCACCAAAACGGCTTTCTTGTTTAGCAGACGTTTGTCGTCCATTTTGAGAGGTTCTATGAAATGTTCTTACGTTTCAGGTAAAATGTACGTGCATTTGTGTAAGTGTAAGCGTGTTTTAAGCACACACAGATACGCACACACACACACGCACACACACACACACACACACACACACACACACACACACACACACACACACGCGCGCGCGCGCGCACACACAAAAAAAACCACACATACAAAAATGATATAATTAACACAACGAAAGTAACTAAAAAACAGAAAAAAAGCTCAACGCCAACGTTTGTAGATGTGGGGAAGAAAAAAAAATGCCATAAGTTAAAATCGTTAACACAAAATAAAGCAAGTGAGAGAGACAAGTAGACGCCAGAAAACGTGTGATAAGAAAATAAATTAATTGTTGGCGAAAAATCGACGAGCAGGAAATAAAAGAAAGAAATATAACCATTTACAAAAAAACTAAAATAGACGAGAAAATTTGTCAAAAACAAAAACAAAAGTAAGACAAGCAAAAATAAGACAAGCAAAAATAAAACACAAAGAAAAAAAACACGAAAAAAATTAAGTTCGCCGATGCAAAAGATGGAAAAAAATTAAAAAGCAAAAGGCAGAAATGTAAATAATAATAATAATAAAATACACCAACAAAAACAAAAGGTATAAACCATAAAAAAGAAGACAAAAAGGTTGGCTGAATTAGACGAGAAAATATAAATAAAGAGTTGGAAAAATATTCAATAAAATATTAAATAATGCACGAGAAAAATTAAAGATTTGCCGAAGAAAAAGATAAAAATACAAAACACTTAAATAGAAATGAAAGGCAAGAAACAAAAACTTAAAACATATTTTTATGTAACTCAGTTATATTAGAAAAAACAAAAAAAAAACTAAACAAAAACGGTTTACTAACGCTGAAGTGAAAAATTAAAAAAGAAAATTGAAATCCAATACAAACAAAAATTCAAACTTAAAAAGATGTGAAACCCAAAGTTTAAATAAAACAGGTGTATGCACACACACACACACACACACACACACACACACACACACACACACACACACACACACACACAAAAACAAACCAAAAAACAAAACAAAAAAAAACAAAAACAAAACAAAACACATCTCCCAAAGACAGTCAGTCAGTTAAGTGCCGTACGCTTGGGCGATCATGTCTCGAAAGAGACATGACTGACTGGGCAGAAGATCATCCCGCAGTAGGTTGCCATTGATTTCTGCGGTAGACTGGTTGCCGACCAATGCTATAGAACCCAATCTCTCCTGTTATTTGACTCATAGCTAGAGGGAGAAGAGATGTATTATATTATTAAGTAGTAATTAGTGGGGGATCAGTTTATTACTTCATAACAATAGAAAACTGATCCCCCACTTTATGACCAGTAGAAGCCTTAATCATCTTTCCAACTATTATATTCAGTTAGTCAGTTAAGTGTCATACGTGATACACGTTTGGGCGATCATGTCTCGAAAGAGTCTTGACTGACTGGGCAGAAGATTATCCCGCAGTAGGTTGCCATTGCTTTCTGCGGTAGACTGGTTGCCGACCAAGGCTATAGAACCCAATCTGTCCTGTTATTTAACCCATAACTGGAGTGAAGAGACGGATTATTACCTTTCCCGTGTAAGTGAACGCAAGGAATTCAACTGGAATTTGAACTCGGCTACCTGATTTCTCGTTTCAAGTCAATATAAACTGCACCACAATGCACATCCAAAAGACAGTAGCAGGTCAGAAAAAAAATAACATGCAACACGAGACTTCAACCGGTTACAAACGTGATCTAACCAAAAGTAAGTTTTAATGAACTCTAAATATCAGTTCTCCTGAATAGAAGTATTCATAACAGTTTTATTAATGGAAGAAATTAATCATGTCACAAGTTGGATGAGTCTAATGGTGATTACGAAGTTGCTTCGAGTGGTCGCTACTGATAGTATTCATTTTCCCATAAGGCTTCAAACTAAAAATGGAGGCATACAGCTAGTTCCTTCAGCGGGTAGTACTGCCTTGAGTCAAGAGGGTGGCTGCTGGAAGAATCTATGTCTGTCAACAGGACTCTGCCCTATTCCATAGAAAAAGAAGAACCCAATCACAGCTGTTACAAATTTTCTGCGACCACATTACCTCTTATATCTGGCTACCTAACTTTCCAGACACCCCCGCATTATTATGTGGGAGACGCAGTTACGCGAGAGATCAAAAACTTCTTGTAACAGCAAAGATGAACCGAGAGCAAGGATTATGGAAGCGTTCACCAACTTTAAAAAAAGACCGTCTAAAAGAGTTGCAAGAGATTCCGAGGCCGTCTGGAGGCAGAAGTTTTTATTTTATTGAATTGGTAAATATATTTGTTAGAATAACATGATAGCGGTATTTTCATTTTTGCGTAATTCAGACGACAATTTATCCATTGCGCCTTGTATAACTGTTAAAATGAGATATCAGTGCGATTTTCAGTTTGGCGTCATTTAGACGACAATTTATCCATCGCTATATATATATATATATATATATGGTAAGCGAGTTAAGATTGGTTTGTTGAGATTGTTTGGCTTTCAGTCAAGTAATCTGCTCATTGATGATATCTTCAAAAAACCCATCTTGTATGAGGTGCGATCAATTTTAAATGAAATTGCGTTTTGCTATCGGAGGAATTTTGTCGGAAAAAAGATGTCCGAGCTTCAGATGAAAACAACATTAAGATAATGCAATATTTCCTATACCGCGTTCTGCGAATTACATTTTGGCTATAACCAATAAATTTGTATTTGACGGTGCGCATGCCCGAACTATATCTCCTTAGCAGTACGCATGTGCACAAATCGCTGGTCTGCTCGTTCCATTTTTTGCATACGTGAGTTCTTTGACGCATGGTTTTGTTTGTTTCAATAATGATAGTTTTTTGTGCGCTAACCGTGACGTAAGTTCCACGAGCTAGTCTTGGACACTAATTCTCTAATACCCTGAGTTTGGTCTTTATTAGGTGGTCTACTATTTGGCTCTGTAGCATTTCTAGATATTTTAACAGAATGTCTTGTTACTGGCTTGCCACGAAGTTTTAGATAGTTTGTGCGCGTATAT
The DNA here is from genome assembly GCA_037127315.1 of Ascarosepion bandense. Taxonomy (NCBI): domain Eukaryota; kingdom Metazoa; phylum Mollusca; class Cephalopoda; order Sepiida; family Sepiidae; genus Ascarosepion; species Ascarosepion bandense. The sequence goes on from JBBBDQ010000669.1 coordinate 1,922,221, forward strand.
AGGTATTTGCCATTAATAATGGAGCAATAATTACTAAACTTGGCAGCGATTAATAAATCGTTATTTTATAACCATTATTCACACATCCACGCGCGCAAAGACACTCATATATATGATAAAATATAGTTTTAAAGTTTATGAGTTAAAGTGATTAATATCAGAGATAGAGCAATGTGAAGGCAAAAGAGCCTGTTTCACCTGTATACATTCTTCATTCAAATGGACATTTGTAATCCACATACAAGTATGTTTTGCCTGTATACATTTGGCATCAACATATTAGCCTTTTTCGCTGTATCACAGCTCATCAGTGTGGCTACACATCTACTTGCTTCTGGCCGGGATCGAAACTAGACGAATTTGGTGTTCTTATGAGAAAAACCTCCTGACCTGACACAGTGACCTAACTTTCTTAGTGGTATTGTTTCGATAAATATTGTTTCGATAAATATTGTTTCGATAATCGTTCCACTTGAGGTCGGTTGAGAGTGTGAGGCCAAGGAGGCACAGTTTATTGTAAACTCCAAGGCGCGACAGCGGTTTCATGTTTGAACACAATCTTCACATGGCATTAAAAAAAAAAAAGAGCTGACCTCGCTGATATTAAGCCCTTTTACCGATAAATATATCATACCTTAAAACTATATTTTTATACTATTAGATGTGGATGATTATATATTGTGTGGAATATTTTCTAATTAATTTTACATTTAATTTTGCTTATGCTTTAATATTTTAATTTGTGTTTGAGTTTGAGTTTTATTTAACGGCATATCAACACCTCTGTCGGTTATTTAATGCCAAAAAGGTGGCGTTTTAAAGTATTTGTTTTTTCAGTTACAGTGAGATGGTTGATTTAGTCAGATTTTGATTTTGTGTTTTGTTTAATAGCATATCAACACCTCTGTGGGTTATTTAATGCCAAAAATGTGAGGCTTTAATGTTTGTTTTTTTAATGTTCGGTTATAGTGAGTTTATTTAGTCAGATTTTAATTAATTTTTTTTCTTTTTGATTTTAGATAACTAAAAATGTTTTCTAGTTTTTTATTCAAAAATGGTTTGCTGGGGATAATTTTTTTTCTTTAAAAAATGTGCTATGGCAATAATTTTTTCTTCAAAAATGTATATTTTTCTATAAAAGAATATTTTTATATATACATTTCTATAAACGTGTATTGTTTTTTTATGAGTAATGATTTTAATATCTTCAAAAGTTTTATACAGCTACACGAATAAAATAAAATAAAATGAATAACAAATCCAGGTAACAAATTAATCGTCGAAAAACAAAAGATTAAACCAATAACAAGTCAAATAGATTTATTCTAATGAATAAATAATCAAGATACTCTGTCCCAAATAACCGTTAGAAGGATTACCCACTGACACGTATATATAAATAGCCGAGGAAAAACTCAACATATGTTGCCTGATGATTGCACTTAGCATGAAACAGTCTGTCACCCCTGAGTTTTGACTTCAATGTTCACTCTTTTATATTTACATACACTCTGTCTCTGATATTGAGCAGTTTATCCTACAAATTAGCACATCTTAAAAGTATATATATATTTTTTAAACATATCACCACGAGAAAGGCGGTAACGCCACTGATGTGCAGGGGGCTACATAACAGTGAAAAGATTGGAAATGAGAAAGCCGGAAACCACATCCTAAACAAAGAACAAGGGATGAGCCTCTACACCTCTTCAATAGACGTGGGTGGAGTGTCAAACCGGGAGATGGTTTAGTCTATCTACTCCAATTGAAAAAAATAAAACAGAAAAGAGTGGAAAGATTGGAAAAGAGAAAGCCGGAGACGACATCCTAAACAGGGAACAAGGGATGAGCCTTTACACCTCTTCAATAGACGTGGGTGGAGTGTCAAACCGGGAGATAGTTTAGTCTATCTATTCCAATTGAAAAAAATAAAACAGAAAAGAGTGGAAAGATTGGAAAAGAGAAAGCCGGAGACGACATCCTAAACAGGGAACAAGGGATGAGCCTCTACACCTGTTCAATAGACGTGGGCGGAGTGTCAAACCGGGAGATGGTTTAGTCTAACTACTCCAATTGAAAAAAATAAAACAGAAAAGAGTGGAAAGATTGGAAAAGAGAAAGCCGGAGACGACATCCTAAACAGGGAACAAGGGATGAGCCTCTACACCTCTTCAATAGACGTGGGTGGAGTGTCAAACCGGGAGATGGTTTAGTCTATCTACTCCAATTGAAAAAAATAAAACTGAAAAGAGTGGAAAGATTGGAAAAGAGAAAGCCGGAGACGACATCCTAAACAGGGAACAAGGGATGAGCCTCTACACCTCTTCAATAGACGTGGGTGGAGTGTCAAACCGGAAGATAGTTTAGTCTATCTACTCCAATTGAAAAAAATAAAACAGAAAAGAGTGGAAAGATTGGAAAAGAGAAAGCCGGAGACGACATCCTAAACAGGGAACAAGGGATGAGCCTCTACACCTCTTCAATAGACATGGGTGGAGTGTCAAACCGGGAGATAGTTTAGTCTATCTACTCCAATTGAAAAAAATCAAACAGAAAAGAGTGAAAAGATTGGAAAAGAGAAAGCCGGAGACGACATCCTAAACAGGGAACAAGGGATGAGCCTCTACACCTCTTCAATAGACGTGGGTGGAGTGTCAAACCGGGTGATGGTTTAGTCTATCTACTCCAATTGAAAAAAAATAAAACAGAAAAAGAGGGAAAGATTGGAAAGAGAAAGCTGGAGACGACATCCTAAACAGGAACAAGGGATGAGCCTCTACACCTCTTCAATAGACGTGGGTGGAGTGTCAAAATCGAGAGATGGTTTAGTCTATCTACTCCAAATTGAAAAAAATAAAACAGAAAAGAGTGGAAAGATTGAAAAAAGAGAAAGCTGGAGACGACATCCTAAACAGGGAACAAGGGATGAGCCTCACACTTCTTCAATAGACGTGGGTGGAGTGTCAAACCGGGAGATGGTTTCATTTTATCTACTCCAATTGAAAAAATAAAACAGAAAAGAGTGGAAAGATTGGAAAAGAGAAAGCCGGAGACGACATCCTAAACAGGGAACAAGGGATGAGCCTCACACCTCTTCAATAGACGTGGGTGGAGTGTCAAACCGGGAGATGGTTTAGTCTATCTACTCCAATTGAAAAAAATAAAACAGAAAAGAGTGGAAAGATTGAAAGAGAGCCGGAGACGACATCCTAAACAGGGAACAAGGGATGAGCCTACACCTCTTCAATAGACGTGGGTGGAGTGTCAAACCGGGAGATGGTTTAGTCTATCTACTCCAATTGAAAAAAATAAAACAGAAAAGAGGAAAGATTGGAAAAGAGAAAGCGACACAGACATCCCAAACAGGGAACAAGGGATGAGCCCCTACACCTCTTCAATAGACGTGGTGAGGTCAAACCGGGAGATGGTTTAGCCTTATCTACTCCAATTCTGAAAAAATAAAACTGAAAAGAGTGGAAAGATTGGAAAAGAGAAAGCTGGAGACGACATCCTAAACAGGGAACAAGGGAAGAGCCTCACACCTCTTCAATAGACGTGGGTGGAGTGTCAAACCGGGAGATAGTTTAGTCTATCTACTCCAATTGAAAAAAATAAAACAGAAAAGAGTGAAAAGATTGGAAAAGAAAGCTGGAGACGACATCCCTAAACAGGGAACAAGGGATGAGCCTCTACACCTCTTCAATAGACGTGGGTGGAGTGTCAAACCGGAGATGGTTTAGTCTTATCTACTCCAATTGAAAAAAATAAAACAGAAAAGAGTGGAAAGATTGGAAAAGAGAAAGCCGGAGACGACATCCTAAACAGGGAACAAGTGGATGAGCTCTACACCTGTTCAATAGACGTGGGCGGAGTGTCAAACCGGGAGATGGCTTTGGGTCTAACTACTCCAATTGAAAATAAAACAGAAAAGAGTGGAAAGATTGGAAAGAGAAAAGCCGGAGACGACATCCTGAACAGGGAAACAAGGATGAGCCTCTACACTTCTTCAATAGACGTGGGTGGAGGTCAAAACCGGGAGATGGTTTAGTCTATCTACCTCAATTGAAAAAAATAAAACAGAAAAGAGTGGAAAGATTGAAGAGAAAGCCGGAGACGACATCCTAAACAGGGAACAAGGGAAGTTGTTCTACACCTCTTCAATAGACGTGGGTGGAGTGTCAAACCGGGAGATGGTTTAGTCTATCTACTCCAATTGAAAATAAAACAGAAAAGAGTGGAAAAGATTGAAAAGAGAAAGCCGGAGACGACATCCTAAACAGGGAACAAGGATGAGCCTCACACCTCTTCAATAGACGTGGGTGGAGTGTCAAACCGGGAGATGGTTTAGTCTATCTACTCCAATTGAAAAAAATAAAACAGAAAAGAGTGGAAAGATTGGAAAAGAGAAAGCCGGAGACGACATCCTAAACAGGAACAAGGGATGAGCCTCTACACCTCTTCAATAGACGTGGGTGGAGTGTCAAAATGAGATGGTTTAGTCTATCTACTCCAATTGAAAAAAATAAAACTGAAAAGAGTGGAAAGATTGGAAAAGAGAAAGCCGGAGACGACATCCTAAACAGGGAACAAGGGATGAGCTCTACACCCCTCTTCAATAGACGTGGGTGGAGTGTCAAACCGGGAGATGGTTTAGTCTAACTACTCCAATTGAAAAAAATAAAACAGAAATGAGTGGAAAGATTGGAAAAGAGAAAGCCGGAGACGACATCCTAAACAGGGAACAAGGGATGAGCCTCTACACCTGTTCAATAGACGTGGGCGGAGTGTCAAACCGGGAGATGGTTTAGTCTAACTACTCCAATTGAAAAAAATAAAACAGAAAAGAGTGGAAAGATTGGAAAAGAGAAAGCCGGAGACGACATCCTAAACAGGGAACAAGGGATGAGCCTCTACACCTCTTCAATAGACGTGGGTGGAGTGTCAAACCGGGAGATGGTTTAGTCTATCTACTCCAATTGAAAAAAATAAAACTGAAAAGAGTGGAAAGATTGGAAAAGAGAAAGCCGGAGACGACATCCTAAACAGGGAACAAGGGATGAGCCTCGACACCTCTTCAATAGACGTGGGTGGAGTGTCAAACCGGAAGATAGTTTAGTCTATCTACTCCAATTGAAAAAAATAAAACAGAAACAGTGAAAAGATTGGAAAAGAGAAAGCCGGAGACGACATCCTAAACAGGGAACAAGGGATGAGCCTCTACACCTCTTCAATAGACGTGGGTGGAGTGTCAAACCGGGAGATGGTTTAGTCTATCTACTCCAATTGAAAAAAATAAAACAGAAAAGAGTGGAAAGATTGGAAAAGAGAAAGCCGGAGACGACATCCTAAACAGGGAACAAGGGATGAGCCTCTACACCACTTCAATAGACGTGGGTGGAGTGTCAAACCGGGAGATAGTTTAGTCTATCTACTCCAATTGAAAAAAATAAAACAGAAAAGAGTGAAAAGATTGGAAAAGAGAAAGCCGGAGACGACATCCTAAACAGGGAACAAGGGATGAGCCTCTACACCTCTTCAATAGACGTGGGTGGAGTGTCAAACCGGGTGATGGTTTAGTCTATCTACTCCAATTGAAAAAAATAAAACAGAAAAGAGTAGAAAGATTGGAAAAGAGAAAGCCGGAGACGACATCCTAAACAGGGAACAAGGGATGAGCCTCACACCTCTTCAATAGACGTGGGTGGAGTGTCAAACTGGGAGATGGTTTAGTCTATCTACTCCAATTGAAAAAAATAAAACAGAAAAGAGTGGAAAGATTGGAAAAGAGAAAGCCGGAGACGACATCCTAAACAGGAACAAGGATGAGCCTCTACACCTCTTCAATAGACATGGGTGGAGTGTCAAACCGAGAGCAGTTTAGTCTATCTACTCCAATTGAAAAAAATAAAACAGAAAAGAGTGAAAAGATTGGAAAAGAGAAGCCGGAGACGACATCCTAAACAGGCAACAAGGGATGAGCCTCTACACCTCTTCAATAGACGGGTGGAGTGTCAAACCGGGAGATGGTTTAGCTCATTCTTACTCCAATTGAAAAAAATAAAACAGAAAAGAGTGGAAAGATTGGAAAAGAGAAAGCCGGAGACGACATCCTAAACAGGGAACAAGGGATGAGCCTCTTACACCTCTTCAATAGACGTGGGTGGAGTGTCAAACCGGGAGATGTTTTAGTCTATCTACTCCAATTGAAAAAAATAAAACAGAAAAGAGTGGAAAGATTGAAAGAGAAAGCCGGAGACGACATCCTAAACAGGGAACAAGGGATGAGCCTCTACACCTCTTCAATAGACGTGGGTGGAGTGTCAAACCGGGAGATGGTTTAGTCTATCTACTCCAATTGAAAAAAATAAAACAGAAAAGAGTGGAAAGATTGGAAAAGAGAAAGCCGGAGACGACATCCTAAACAGGGAACAAGGGATGAGCCTCACACCTCTTCAATATCGCAGTGTCAAACCGGGAGATGGTTTAGTCTATCTACTCCAATTGAAAAAAAATAAAACAGAAAAAGAGGAAAGATTGAAAAGAGAAAGGCGGAGACGACATCCTAAACAGGGAACAAGGGATGAGCCTCTACACCTCTTCAATAGACATGGGTGGAGTTTCAAACCGGGAGATAGTTTAGTCTATCTACTCCAATTGAAAAAAATAAAACAGAAAAGAGTGAAAAAGATTGAAAAAGAGAAAGCCGAGGACGACATCCTAAACAGGGAAAGGGATGAGCCTCTACACCTCTTCAATAGACGTGGGTGGAGTGTCAAACCGGGAGATGGTTTAGTCTATCTACTCCAATTGAAAAAAATAAAACAGAAAAGAGTGGAAAGATTGGAAAAGAGAAAAAGCCGGAGACGACATCCTAAACAGGGAACAAGGGATGAGCCTCTACAATTTCTTCAATAGACGTGGGTGGAGTGTCAAACCGGGTATGGTTTAGTCTATCTACTCCAATTGAAAAAAATAAAACAGAAAAGAGTGGAAAGATTGAAAGAGAAAGCCGGAGACGACATCCTAAACAGGGAACAAGGGATGAGCCTCTACACTTCTTCAATAGACGTGGGTGGAGTGTCAAACCGGGAGATGGTTTAGTCTATCTACTCCAATTGAAAAAAATAAAACAGAAAAGAGTGGAAAGATTGGAAAAGAGAAAGCCGGAGACGACATCCAAAACAGGGAACAAGGATGAGCTCTACACCTCTTCAATAGACGTGGGTGGAGTGTCAAACCGGAGATGGTTTAGTCTATCTACTCCAATTGAAAAAAATAAAACAGAAAAGAGTGGAAAGATTGAAAAAGAGAAAGCCGGAGACGTCATCCCAAACAGGGAACAAGGGATGAGCTCTACACCTCTTCAATAGACATGGTTGAGTGGGTTGCAAACCGAGAGATAGCTTAGTCTATCTACTCCAATTGAAAAAAATAAAACAGAAAAGAGTGAAAAGATTGGAAAAGAGAAAGCCGGAGACGACATCCTAAACAGGCAACAAGGATGAGCCTCTACACCTCTTCAATAGACGTGGGTGGAGTGTCAAACCGGGAGATGGTTTAGTCTATCTACTCCAATTGAAAAAAATAAAACAGAAAAGAGTGGAAAGATTGGAAAAGAGAAAGCCGGAGACGACATCCTAAACAGGAACAAGGATGAGCCTCACACCTCTTCAATAGACGTGGGTGGAGCGTCAAACCGGGTGATGGTTTAGTCTATCTACTCCAATTGAAAAAAATAAAACAGAAAAGAGTGGAAAGATTGGAAAAGAGAGCCGGAGACGACATCCTAAACAGGAACAAGGATGAGCCTACACCCTCTAATAGACGTGGGTGGAGGTCAAACCGGGAGATGGTTTAGTCTATCTACTCCAATTGAAAAAAATAAAAAACAGAAAAGAGTGGAAAGATTGGAAAAGAGAGTCAGAGACGACATCCTAAACAGGAACAAGGGATGAGCCTCTACACCTCTTCAATAGACGTGGGTGGAGTGTCAAACCGGGAGATGGTTTAGCTCATCTACTCCAATTGAAAAAAATAAACAGAAAAGAGGAAAGATTGAAAAAGAGAAAGCCGGAGACGACATCCTAAACAGGGAACAAGGAGAGCCTCTACACCTCTTCAGACGTGGGTGGAGGTCAAACCGGGTGATGGTTTCGTCTATTCGTCTCAATTGAAAAAAAAATAAAACAGAAAAGAGTGGAAAGATTGGAAAAGAGAAAGCCGGAGACGACATCCTAAACAGGGAACAAGGATGTGCCTCTACACCTCTTCAATAGACGTGGGTGAGTGTCACCAAACCGGGAGATGGTTTAGTCTATCTACTCCAATTGAAAAAAAAATCAAACAGAAAAGAGTGAAAAGATTGGAAAAGAGAAAGCCGGAGACGACATCCTAAACAGGGAACAAGGGATGAGCCTCTACACCTCTTCAATAGACGTGGGTGGAGTGTCAAACCGGGAGATGGTTTAGTCTATCTACTCCAATTGAAAAAAATAAAACAGGAAAGAGTGGAAAGATGGGAAAAGAGAAAGCCGGGAGACGACATCCTAAACAGGGAACAAGGGATGAGCCTCTACACCTCTTCAATAGACGTGGGTGGAGTGTCAAACCGGGAGATGGTTTAGTCTATCTACTCCAATTGAAAATAAAACAGAAAACAGTGGAAAGATGGGAAAAGAGAAAGCCGGAGACGACATCCTAAACAGGGAACAAGGGATGAGCCTCTACACCTCTTCAATAGACGTGGGTGGAGTGTCAAACCGGGAGATGGTTTAGTCTATCTACTCCAATTGAAAAAAATAAAACAGAAAAGAGTGGAAAGATTGGAAAAGAGAAAGCCGGAGACGACATCCTAAACAGGGAACAAGGGATGAGCCTCTACACCTCTTCAATAGACATGGGTGGAGTGTCAAACCGGGAGATAGTTTAGTCTATCTACTCCAATTGAAAAAAATAAAACAGAAAAGAGTGAAAAGATTGGAAAAGAGAAAGCCGGAGACGACATCCTAAACAGGGAACAAGGGATGAGCCTCTACACCTCTTCAATAGACGTGGGTGGAGTGTCAAACCGGGTGATGGTTTAGTCTATCTACTCCAATTGAAAAAAATCAAACAGAAAAGAGTGAAAAGATTGGAAAAGAGAAAGCCGGAGACGACATCCTAAACAGGGAACAAGGGATGAGCCTCTACACCTCTTCAATAGACGTGGGTGGAGTGTCAAACCGGGAGATGGTTTAGTCTATCTACTCCAATTGAAAAAAATAAAACAGAAAAGAGTGGAAAGATTGGAAAAGAGAAAGCCGGAGACGACATCCTAAACAGGGAACAAGGGATGAGCCTCTACACCTCTTCAATAGACGTGGGTGGAGTGTCAAACCGGGAGATGGTTTAGTCTATCTACTCCAATTGAAAAAAATAAAACAGAAAAGAGTGGAAAGATTGGAAAAGAGAAAGCCGGAGACGACATCCTAAACAGGGAACAAGGGATGAGCCTCTACACCTCTTCAATAGACGTGGGTGGAGTGTCAAACCGGGAGATGGTTTAGTCTATCTACTCCAATTGAAAAAAATAAAACAGAAAAGAGTGGAAAGATTGGAAAAGAGAAAGCCGGAGACGACATCCTAAACAGGGAACAAGGGATGAGCCTCTACACCTCTTCAATAGACGTGGGTGGAGTGTCAAACCGGGAGATGGTTTAGTCTATCTACTCCAATTGAAAAAAATAAAACAGAAAACAGTGGAAAGATGGGAAAAGAGAAAGCCGGAGACGACATCCTAAACAGGAACAAGGGATGAGCTCTACACCTCTTCAATAGACGTGGGTGGAGTGTCAAAACCGGGAGATGGTTTAGTCTATCTACTCCAATTGAAAAAAATAAAACAGAAAAGAGTGGAAAGATTGGAAAAGAGAAAGCCGGAGACGACATCCTAAACAGGGAACAAGGGATGAGCCTCTACACCTCTTCAATAGACATGGGTGGAGGTCAAACCGGGAGATAGTTTAGTCTATCTACTCCAATTGAAAAAAATAAAAACAGAAAAGAGTGAAAAGATTGGAAAAGAGAAAGCCGGAGACGACATCCTAAACAGGGAACAAGGGATGGTTTCACACCTCTTCAATAGACGTGGTGGAGTGTCAAACCGGGTGATGGTTTAGTCTATCTACTCCAATTGAAAAAAATCAAACAGAAAAGAGTGAAAAGATTGGAAAAGAGAAAGCCGGAGACGACATCCTTAAACAGGGAACAAGGGATGAGCCCTACACCTCTTCAATAGACGTGGGTGGAGTGTCAAACCGGGAGATGGTTTAGTCTATCTACTCCAATTGAAAAAAATAAAACAGAAAAGAGTGGAAAGATTGAAAAAGAGAAAGCTGGAGACGACATCCTAAACAGGGAACAAGGGATAGCTCTACACCTCTTCAATAGACGTGGAATGGAGTGTCAAACCGGGAGATGGTTTAGTCTATCTACTCCAATTGAAAAAAATAAAACAGAAAGAGTGGAAAGATTGGAAAAGAGAAAGCTAGAGACGACATCCTAAACAGGGAACAAGGGATGAGCCTCTACACCTCTTCAATAGACGTGGGTGGAGTGTCAAACCGGGATGGTTTAGTCTATCTACTCCAATTGAAAAAAATAAAACAGAAAAGAGTGGAAAGATTGGAAAAGAGAAAAGCTTGAGACGACATCCTAAACAGGGAACAAGGGGGATGAGCCTCTACACCTCTTCAATAGACGTGGGTGGAGTGTCAAACCGGGAGATGGTTTAGTCTATCTACTCCAATTGAAAAAAATAAAACAGAAAAGAGTGGAAAGATTGGAAAAGAGAAAGCCGGAGACGACATCCTAAACAGGGAACAAGGGATGAGCCTCTACACCTCTTCAATAGACGTGGGTGGAGTGTCAAACCGGGTGATGGTTTCGTCTATCTACTCCAATTGAAAAAAATAAAACAGAAAAGAGTGGAAAGAAAAGAGAAAGCCGGAGACGACATCCTAAACAGGGAACAAGGGATGTGCCTCTACACCTCTTTCAATAGACGTGGGTGGAGTGTCAAACCGGGAGATGGTTTAGTCTATCTACTCCAATTGAAAAAAATCAAACAGAAAAGAGTGAAAAGATTGGAAAAGAGAAAGCCGGAGACGACATCCTAACAGGGAACAAGGGATGAGCCTCTACACCTCTTCAATAGACGTGGGTGGAGTGTCAAACCGGGAGATGGTTTAGTCTATCTACTCCAATTGAAAAAAATAAAACAGAAAAGAGTGGAAAGATGGGAAAAGAGAAGCCGGAGACGACATCCTAAACAGGGAACAAGGGATGAGCCTACACCTCTTCAATAGACGTGGGTGGAGTGTCAAACCGGGAGATGGTTTAGCTCCATCTACTCCAATTGAAAAAAATAAACAGAAAAGAGTGGAAAGATTGAAAAAGAGAAAGCCGGAGACGACATCCTAAACAGGGAACAAGGGATGGAGCTCTATACCTCTTCAATAGACATGGGTGGAGGTCAAACCGGGAGATAGTTTAGTCTATCTACTCCAATTGAAAATAAAACAGAAAAGAGTGAAAAGATTGGAAAAGAGAAAGCCGGAGACGACATCCTAAACAGGAACAAGGATGAGCCTCTACACCTCTTCAATAGACGTGGTGGGAGGTCAAACCGGGTGATGGTTTAGTCTATCTACTCCAATTGAAAAAAATAAAACAGAAAAGAGTGAAAAGATTGGAAAAGGAGAAAGCCCGAGACGACATCCTAAACAGGGAACAAGGGATGAGCTCTACACCTCTTCAATAGATGTGGGTGGGAGGTCAAACTCTGGAGATGGTTTAGTCTATCTACTCCAATTGAAAAAAATAAAACAGAAAAGAGTGGAAAAAAGATTGAAATAGAAAGCCGGAGACGACATCCTAAACAGGGAACAAGGGATGAGCCTCTACACCTCTTCAATAGACGTGGGTGGAGAGTGTCAAACCGGGAGATGGTTTAGTCTATCTACTCCAATTGAAAAAAATAAAACAGAAAAGAGTGGAAAGATTGGAAAAGAGAAAGCCGGAGACGACATCCTAAACAGGGAACAAGGGATGAGCCTCTACACCTCTTCAATAGACGTGGGTGGAGTGTCAAACCGGGTGATGGTTTAGTTCATCTACTCCAATTGAAAAAAATCAAACAGAAAAGAGTGAAAAGATTGGAAAAGAGAAAGCCGGAGACGACATCCTAAACAGGAACAAGGGATGAGCCTCACACCTCTTCAATAGACGTGGGTGGAGTGTCAAACCGGGAGATGGTTTAGTCTATCTACTCCAATTGAAAAAATAAAACAGAAAAGAGTGGAAAGATTGGAAAAGAGAAAGCCGGAGACGACATCCTAAACAGGAACAAGGGATGAGCCTCACACTCTTCAATAGACGTGGGTGGAGTGTCAAACCGGGAGATGGTTTAGTCTATCTACTCCAATTGAAAAAAATAAAACAGAAAAGAGTGGAAAGATTGGAAAAGAGAAAGCCGGAGACGACATCCTAAACAGGAACAAGGGATGAGCCTCTACACCTCTTCAATAGACGTGGTGAGTGTCAAACCGGGAGATGGTTTAGTCTATCTACTCCAATTGAAAAAAATAAAACAGAAAAGAGTGGAAAGATTGGAAAAAGAGAAAGCCGGAGACGACATCCTAAACAGGAACAAGGGATGAGCCTCACACCTCTTCAATAGACATGGGTGGAGTGTCAAACCGGGAGATAGTTTAGTCTATCTACTCCAATTGAAAAAAATAAAACAGAAAAGAGTGAAAAGTATTTGGAAGAGAAAAAAGCCGGAGACGACATCCTAAACAGGGAACAAGGGATGAGCCTCTACACCTTCAATAGACGTGGGTGGAGTGTCAAACCGGGTGATGGTTTAGTCTATCTACTCCAATTGAAAAAAATAAAACAGAAAAGAGTGGAAAGATTGGAAAAGAGAAAGCCGGAGACGACATCCTAAACAGGGAACAAGGGATGAGCCTCTACACCTCTTCAATAGACGTGGGTGGAGTGTCAAACCGGGAGATGGTTTAGTCTATCTACTCCAATTGAAAAAAATAAAACAGAAAAGAGTGGAAAGATTGGAAAAGAGAATGCCGGAGACGACATCCTAAACAGGGAACAAGGGATGAGCCTCTACACCTCTTCAATAGACGTGGGTGGAGTGTCAAACCGGGAGATGGTTTAGTCTATCTACTCCAATTGAAAAAAATAAAACAGAAAAGAGTGGAAAGATTGGAAAAGAGAAAGCCGGAGACGACATCCTAAACAGGGAACAAGGGATGAGCCTCTACACCTCTTCAATAGACGTGGGTGGAGTGTCAAACCGGGAGATGGTTTAGTCTATCTACTCCAATTGAAAAAAATAAAACTGAAAAGAGTGGAAAGATTGGAAAAGAGAAAGCCGGAGACGACATCCTAAACAGGGAACAAGGGATGAGCCTCTACACCTCTTCAATAGACGTGGTTGGAGTGTCAAACCGGGAGATAGTTTAGTCTACCTACTCCAATTGAAAAAAATAAAACAGAAAAGAGTGAAAAGATTGGAAAAGAGAAAGCCGGAGACGACATCCTAAACAGGGAACAAGGGATGAGCCTCTACACCTCTTCAATAGACGTGGGTGGAGTGTCAAACCGGGAGATGGTTTAGTCTATCTACTCCAATTGAAAAAAATAAAACAGAAAAGAGTGGAAAGATTGGAAAAGAGAAAGCCGGATACGACATCCTAAACAGGGAACAGGGGATGAGCCTCTACACCTCTTCAATAGACGTGGGTGGAGTGTCAAACCGGGAGATGGTTTAGTCTATCTACTCCGATTGAAAAAAATAAAACAGAAAAGAGTGGAAAGATTGGAAAAGAGAAAGCCGGAGACGACATCCTAAACAGGGAACAAGGGATGAGCCTCTACACCTCTTCAATAGACGTGGGTGGAGTGTCAAACCGGGAGATGGTTTAGTCTATCTACTCCAATTGAAAAAAATAAAACAGAAAAGAGTGGAAAGATTGGAAAAGAGAAAGCCGGAGACGACATCCTAAACAGGGAAAAGGGATGAGCCTCTACACCTCTTCAATAGACGTGGGAGGAGTGTCAAACCGGGAGATGGTTTAGTCTATCTACTCCAATTGAAAAAAATAAAACAGAAAAGAGTGGAAAGATTGGAAAAGAGAAAGCCGGAGACGACATCCTAAACAGGGAACAAGGGATGAGCCTCTACACCTCTTCAATAGACGTGGGTGGAGTGTCAAACCGGGAGATGGTTTAGTCTATCTACTCCAATTGAAAAAAATAAAACAGAAAAGAGTGGAAAGATTGGAAAAGAGAAAGCCGGAGACGACATCCTAAACAGGGAACAAGGGATGAGCCTCTACACCTCTTCAATAGACGTGGGTGGAGTGTCAAACCGGGAGATGGTTTAGTCTATCTACTCCAATTGAAAAAAATAAAACAGAAAAGATTGGAAAGATTGGAAAAGAGAAAGCCGGAGACGACATCCTAAACAGGGAACAAGGGATGAGCCTCTACACCTCTTCAATAGACGTGGGTGGAGTGTCAAACCGGGAGATGGTTTAGTCTATCTACTCCAATTGAAAAAAATAAAACAGAAAAGAGTGGAAAGATTGGAAAAGAGAAAGCCGGAGACGACATCCTAAACAGGGAACAAGGGATGAGCCTCTACACCTCTTCAATAGACGTGGGTGGAGTGTCAAACCGGGAGATGGTTTAGTCTATCTACTCCAATTGAAAAAAATAAAACAGAAAAGATTGGAAAGATTGGAAAAGAGAAAGCCGGAGACGACATCCTAAACAGGGAACAAGGGATGAGCCTCTACACCTCTTCAATAGGCGTGGGTGGAGTGTCAAACCGAGAGATGGTTTAGTCTATCTACTCCAATTGAAAAAAATAAAACAGAAAAGAGTGGAAAGATTGGAAAAGAGAAAGCCGGAGACGACATCCTAAACAGGGAAAAGGGATGAGCCTCTACACCTCTTCAATAGACGTGGGAGGAGTGTCAAACCGGGAGATGGTTTAGTCTATCTACTCCTATTGAAAAAAATAAAACAGAAAAGAGTGGAAAGATTGGAAAAGAGAAAGCCGGAGACGACATCCTAAACAGGGAACAAGGGATGAGCCTCTACACCTCTTCAATAGACGTGGGTGGAGTGTCAAACCGGGAGATGGTTTAGTCTATCTACTCCAATTGAAAAAAATAAAACAGAAAAGAGTGGAAAGATTGGAAAAGAGAAAGTCGGAGACGACATCCTAAACAGGGAACAAGGGATGAGCCTCTACACCTCTTCAATAGACGTGGGTGGAGTGTCAAACCGGGAGATGGTTTAGTCTATCTACTCCAATTGAAAAAAATAAAACAGAAAAGATTGGAAAGATTGGAAAAGAGAAAGCCGGAGACGACATCCTAAACAGGGAACAAGGGATGAGCCTCTACACCTCTTCAATAGACGTGGGTGGAGTGTCAAACCGGGAGATGGTTTAGTCTATCTACTCCAATTGAAAAAAATAAAACTGAAAAGAGTGGAAAGATTGGAAAAGAGAAAGCCGGAGACGACATCCTAAACAGGGAACAAGGGATGAGCCTCTACACCTCTTCAATAGACGTGGGTGGAGTGTCAAACCGGGAGATAGTTTAGTCTATCTACTCCAATTGAAAAAAATAAAACAGAAAAGTGTGAAAATATTGGAAAAGAGAAAGCCGGAGACGACATCCTAAACAGGGAACAAGGGATGAGCCTCTACACCTCTTCAATAGACGTGGGTGGAGTGTCAAACCGGGAGATGGTTTAGTCTATCTACTCCAATTGAAAAAAATAAAACAGAAAAGAGTGGAAAGATTGGAAAAGAGAAAGCCGGATACGACATCCTAAACAGGGAACAGGGGATGAGCCTCTACACCTCTTCAATAGACGTGGGTGGAGTGTCAAACCGGGAGATGGTTTAGTCTATCTACTCCAATTGAAAAAAATAAAACAGAAAAGAGTGGAAAGATTGGAAAAGAGAAAGCCGGAGACGACATCCTAAACAGGGAACAAGGGATGAGCCTCTACACCTCTTCAATAGACGTGGGTGGAGTGTCAAACCGGGAGATGGTTTAGTCTATCTACTCCAATTGAAAAAAATAAAACAGAAAAGAGTGGAAAGATTGGAAAAGAGAAAGCCGGAGACGACATCCTAAACAGGGAACAAGGGATGAGCCTCTACACCTCTTCAATAGACGTGGGTGGAGTGTCAAACCGGGAGATGGTTTAGTCTATCTACTCCAATTGAAAAAAATAAAACAGAAAAGAGTGGAAAGATTGGAAAAGAGAAAGCCGGAGACGACATCCTAAACAGGGAACAAGGGATGAGCCTCTACACCTCTTCAATAGACATGGGTGGAGTGTCAAACCGGGAGATAGTTTAGTCTATCTACTCCAATTGAAAAAAATAAAACAGAAAAGAGTGAAAAGATTGGAAAAGAGAAAGCCGGAGACGACATCCTAAACAGGGAAAAGGGATGAGCCTCTACACCTCTTCAATAGACGTGGGAGGAGTGTCAAACCGGGAGATGGTTTAGTCTATCTACTCCAATTGAAAAAAATAAAACAGAAAAGAGTGGAAAGAATGGAAAAGAGAAAGCCGGAGACGACATCCTAAACAGGGAACAAGGGATGAGCCTCTACACCTCTTCAATAGACGTGGGTGGAGTGTCAAACCGGGAGATGGTTTAGTCTATCTACTCCAATTGAAAAAAATAAAACAGAAAAGAGTGGAAAGATTGGAAAAGGGAAAGCCGGAGACGACATCCTAAACAGGGAACAAGGGATGAGCCTCTACACCTCTTCAATAGACGTGGGTGGAGTGTCAAACCGGGAGATGGTTTAGTCTATCTACTCCAATTGAAAAAAATAAAACAGAAAAGAGTGGAAAGATTGGAAAAGAGAAAGCCGGAGACGACATCCTAAACAGGGAACAAGGGACGAGCCTCTACACCTCTTCAATAGACGGGGGTGGAGTGTCAAACCGGGAGATGGTTTAGTCTATCTACTCCAATTGAAAAAAATAAAACAGAAAAGAGTGGAAAAATTGGAAAAGAGAAAGCCGGAGACGACATCCTAAACAGGGAACAAGGGATGAGCCTCTACACCTCTTGAATAGACGTGGGTGGAGTGTCAAACCGGGAGATGGTTTAGTCTATCTACTCCAATTGAAAAAAATAAAACAGAAAAGAGTGGAAAGATTGGAAAAGAGAAAGCCGGAGACGACATCCTAAACAGGGAACAAGGGATGAGCCTCTACACCTCTTCAATAGACGTGGGTGGAGTGTCAAACCGGGAGATGGTTTAGTCTATCTACTCCAATTGAAAAAAATAAAACAGAAAAGAGTGGAAAGATTGGAAAAGAGAAAGCCGGAGACGACATCCTAAACAGGGAACAAGGGATGAGCCTCTACACCTCTTCAATAGACGTGGGTGGAGTGTCAAACCGGGAGATGGTTTAGTCTATCTACTCCAATTGAAAAAAATAAAACAGAAAAGAGTGGAAAGATTGGAAAAGAGAAAGCCGGAGACGACATCCTAAACAGGGAACAAGGGATGAGCCTCTACACCTCTTCAATAGACGTGGGTTGAGTGTCAAACCGGGAGATGGTTTAGTCTATCTACTCCAATTGAAAAAAATAAAACAGAAAAGAGTGAAAAGATTGGAAAAGAGAAAGCCGGAGACGACATCCTAAACAGGGAACAAGGGATGAGCCTCTACACCTCTTCAATATACGTGGGTGGAGTGTCAAACCGGGAAATGGTTTAGTCTATCTACTCCAATTGAAAAAAATAAAACAGAAAAGAGTGGAAAGATTGGAAAAGAGAAAGCCGGAGACGACATCCTAAACAGGGAACAAGGGATGAGCCTCTACACCTCTTCAATAGACGTGGGTGGAGTGTCAAACCGGGAGATGGTTTAGTCTATCTACTCCAATTGAAAAAAATCAAACAGAAAAGAGTGAAAAGATTGGAAAAGAGAAAGCCGGAGACGACATCCTAAACAGGGAACAAGGGATGAGCCTCTACACCTCTTCAATAGACGTGGGTGGAGTGTCAAACCGGGAGATGGTTTAGTCTATCTACTCCAATTGAAAAAAATAAAACAGAAAAGAGTGGAAAGATTGGAAAAGAGAAAGCCGGAGACGACATCCTAAACAGGGAACAAGGGATGAGCCTCTACACCTCTTCAATAGACGTGGGTGGAGTGTCAAACCGGGAGATGGTTTAGTCTATCTACTCCAATTGAAAAAAATAAAACAGAAAAGAGTGGAAAGATTGGAAAAGAGAAAGCCGGAGACGACATCCTAAACAGGGAACAAGGGATGAGCCTCTACACCTCTTCAATAGACGTGGGTGGAGTGTCAAACCGGGAGATGGTTTAGTCTATCTACTCCAATTGAAAAAAATAAAACAGAAAAGAGTGGAAAGATTGGAAAAGGGAAAGCCGGAGACGACATCCTAAACAGGGAACAAGGGATGAGCCTCTACACCTCTTCAATAGACGTGGGTGGAGTGTAAACCGGGAGAGGGTTTAGTCTATCTACTCCAATTGAAAAAAATAAAACAGAAAAGAGTGGAAAGATTGGAAAAGAGAAAGCCGGAGACGACATTCTAAACAGGGAACAAGGGATGAGCCTCTACACCTCATCAATAGACGTCGGTGGAGTGTCAAACCGGGAGATGGTTTAGTCTATCTACTCCAATTGAAAAAAATAAAACAGAAAATAGTGAAAAGATTGGAAAAGAGAAAGCCGGAGACGACATCCTAAACAGGGAACAAGGGATGAGCCTCTACACCTCTTCAATAGACGTGGGTGGAGTGTCAAACCGGGAGATAGTTTAGTCTATCTACTCCAATTGAAAAAAATAAAACAGAAAAGAGTGAAAAGATTGGAAAAGAGAAAGCCGGAGACGACATCCTAAACAGGGAAAAGGGATGAGCCTCTACACCTCTTCAATAGACGTGGGTGGAGTGTCAAACCGGGAGATGGTTTAGTCTATCTACTCCAATTGAAAAAAATAAAACAGAAAATAGTGGAAAGATAGGAAAAGAGAAAGCCGGAGACGACATCCTAAACAGGGAACAAGGGATGAGCCTCTACACCTCTTCAATAGACGTGGGTGGAGTGTCAAACCGGGAGATGGTTTAGTCTATCTACTCCAATTGAAAAAAATAAAACAGAAAAGAGTGAAAAGATTGGAAAAGAGAAAGCCGGAGACGACATCCTAAACAGGGAACAAGGGATGAGCCTCTACACCTCTTCAATAGACGTGGGTGGAGTGTCAAACCGGGAGATGGTTTAGTCTATCTACTCCAATTGAAAAAAATAAAACAGAAAAGAGTGGAAAGATTGGAAAAGAGAAAGCCGGAGACGACATCCTAAACAGGGAACAAGGGATGAGCCTCTACATCTCTTCAATAGACGTGGGTGGAGTGTCAAACCGGGAGATGGTTTAGTCTATCTACTCCAATTGAAAAAAATAAAACAGAAAATAGTGGAAAGATTGGAAAAGAGAAAGCCGGAGACGACATCCTAAACAGGGAACAAGGGATGAGCCTCTACACCTCTTCAATAGACGTGGGTGGAGTGTCAAACCGGGAGATGGTTTAGTCTATCTACTCCAATTGAAAAAAATAAAACAGAAAAGAGTGGAAAGATTGGAAAAGGGAAAGCCGGAGACGACATCCTAAACAGGGAACAAGGGATGAGCCTCTACACCTCTTCAATAGACGTGCGTGGAGTGTAAACCGGGAGATGTTTAGTCTATCTACTCCAATTGAAAAAAATAAAACAGAAAAGATTGGAAAGATTGAAGAGAAAGCCGGAATGACATCCAAACAGGGAACAAGGAGAGCCTTCACACCTTCATAGACGTGGGTGGAGTGTCAAACCGGAGATGGTTTAGTCTATCTACTCCAATTGAAAAAATAAAACAGAAAATAGTGGTGATTGAAAAGGGAAAGCCGGAGACGACATCCTAAACAGGTCAAGGGATGAGCCTCTACAATTTTTCAATAGACGTGGGTGGAGTGTCAAACCGGGAGATGGTTTAGTCTATCTACTCCAATTGAAAAAAATAAAACAGAAAAGAGTGAAAAGATTGGAAAAGTGAAAGCCGGAGACGACATCCTAAACAGGGAACAAGGGATGAGCCTCTACACTTCTTCAATAGACGTGGGTGGAGTGTCAAACCGGGAGATGGTTTAGTCTATCTACTCCAATTGAAAAAAACAGCCAGAAAAGAGTGAAGATTGAAAGAGAAAGCCGGAGACGACATCCTAAACAGTAAAACAAGGGATGAGCCTCTACACCTCTTCAATAGACGTGGGTGGAGTGTCAAACCGGGAGATGGTTTAGTCTATCTACTCCAATTGAAAAAAATAAAACAGAAAAGAAGTGAAAAGATTGAAAAAAGAGAAAGCCGGAGACGACATCCTAAACAGGGAACAAGGGATGAGCTCTACACCTCTTCAATAGACGTGGGTGGACTGTAAAACCGGGAGATGGTTTAGTCGGTCTACTCCAATTGAAAAAAATAAAACAGAAAAGAGTGGAAAGATTGGAAAAGAGAAAGCCGGAGACGACATCCTAAACAGGGAACAAGGGATGAGCCTCTACACCTCTTCAATAGACGTGGGTGGAGTGTCAAACCGGGAGATGGTTGGCCTTATCTACTCCAATTGAAAAAAATCAAACAGAAAAGAGTGAAAAGATTGGAAAAGAGAAAGCCGGAGACGACATCCTAAACAGGGAACAAGGGATGAGCCTCACACCTCTTCAATAGAAGTGGGTGGAGTGTCAAACCGGGAGATGGTTTAGTCTATCTACTCCAGTCTGAAAAAAATAAAACAGAAAAGAGTGGAAAGATTGAAAAGAGAAAGCCGGAGACGACATCCTAAACAGGGAACAAGGGATGAGCCTCTACACCTCTTCAATATGTGGGTGGGAGGTCAAACCGGGAGATGGTTTAGTCTATCTACTCCAATTGAAAAAAATAAAACAGAAAAGATGGAAAGATTGAAAAGAGAAAAGCCGGAGACGACATCCTAAACAGGGAACAAGGGATGAGCCTCTACACCTCTTCTGACAGACGTGGGTGGAGTGTCAAACCGGGAGATGGTTTAGTCTATCTACTCCAATTGAAAAAAATAAAACAGAAAAATTGGAAAGATTGAAAGAGAAAGCGGAGACGACATCCTAAACAGGGACCAAGGGATGAGCCTCTACACCCTTCAATAGACGTGGGTCGAGGTCAAAACCGGGGAGATGGTTTAGTCTATCTACTCCAATTGAAAAAAATAAAACAGAAAAGAGTGAAAAGATTGGAAAAGAGAAAGCGGGAGACGCACATCCTAAACAGGGAACAAGGGATGAGCCTTCTACACCCTTCAATAGACGTGAGGTCAAACCGGGAGATGGCTTAGTCTATCTACTCCAATTGAAAAAAATAAAACAGAAAAGAGTGAGAAAGATTAGAAAGCCGAGACGACATCCCAACAGGGAACAAGGGATGAGCCTCTACACCTCTTCACATGACGTGGTGAGTGTCAAAACCGAGATGGTTTAGTCTATCTACTCCAATTGAAAAAAATAAAACAGAAAAGAGTGGAAAGATTGGAAAAGAGAAAGCCGGAGACGACATCCTAAACAGGGAACAAGGATGAGCCTCTACACCTCTTCAATAGACGTGGGTGGAGTGTCAAACCGGGAGATGGTTTAGTCTATCTACTCCAATTGAAAAAAATAAAACAGAAAA
This sequence comes from Ascarosepion bandense, assembly GCA_037127315.1. Lineage (NCBI taxonomy): Eukaryota > Metazoa > Mollusca > Cephalopoda > Sepiida > Sepiidae > Ascarosepion > Ascarosepion bandense. The sequence continues at coordinate 1,944,046 of JBBBDQ010000669.1, forward strand.
TAGTGGAAAGATTGGAAAAGGAATGCCGGAGACGACATCCTAAACAGGGAAACAAGGGATGAGCTCTCACACCTCTTCAATAGACGTGGGTGGAGGTAAACCGGGAGATGGCTTAGTCTATCTACTCCAATTGAAAAAAATAAAACAGAAAAGAGTGGAAAGATTGAAAAAGAGAAAGCCGGAGACGACATCCTAAACAGGGAACAAGGGATGAGCCTCTACACCTCTTCAATAGACGTGGGTGGAGTGTCAAACCGGGAGATGGTTTAGTCTATCTACTCCAATTGAAAAAAATAAACAGAAAAGAGTGAAAAGATTGGAAAGCCGGAGACGACATCCTAAACAGGAACAAGGGATGAGCCTCTACACCTCTTCAATAGACGTGGGTGGAGTGTCAAACCGGGAGATAGTTTAGTCTATCTACTCCAATTGAAAAAAATAAAACAGAAAAGAGTGGAAAGATTGAAAAAGAGAAAGCCGGAGACGACATCCTAAACAGGGAACAAGGGATGAGCCTCTACACCTCTTCAATAGACGTGGGTGGAGTGTCAAACCGGGAGATGGTTTAGTCTATCTACTCCAATTAAAAAAATATAAAACAGAAAAGAGTGGAAAGATTGGAAAAGAGAAAGCCGAGAATACATCCTAAACAGGGAACAAGGGATGAGCCTGTTTTCTCGATAGACGTGGGTGGAGTGTCAAACCGGGAGATGGTTTAGTCTATCTACTCCAATTGAAAAAATAAAACAGAAAAGAGTGAAAAGATTGGAAAAGAGAAAGCCGGAGACGACATCCTGAACAGGGAACAAGGGATGAGCCTCTACACTCCTTCAATAGACGTGGGTGGACTGTAAAACCGGGAGATGGTTTAGTCGGTCTACTCCAATTGAAAACAAAACAGGTGAGTGGGAAAGATTGAAAAAGAGAAAAGCCGGAGACGACATCCTAAACAGGGAACAAGGGATGAGCCTCTACACCTCTTCAATAGACGTGGGTGGAGTGTCAAACCGGGAGATGGTTTAGTCTATCTACTCCAATTGAAAAAAAAATCAAACAGAAAAGAGTGAAAAGATTGAAAAAGAGGTGCCGGAGACGACATCCTAAACAGGGAACAAGGGATGAGCTCTTACACCTCTTCAATAGAAGTGGGTGGAGTGTCAAACCGGGAGATGGTTTATTCATTCGCTCCAATTGAAAAAAAATAAAACAGAAAAGAGTGGAAAGATTGGAAAAGAGAAAGCCGGAGACGACATCCTAAACAGGGAACAAGGGATGAGCCTCTACACCTCTTCAATAGACGGGGTGGAGTGTCAAAAACCGGGAGATGGTTTAGTCTATCTACTCCAATTGAAAAAAAATAAAACAGAAAAGAGGAAAGATTGAAAATAGAGCTGGAGACGACATCCTAAACAGGGAACAAGGGATGAGCCTACACCTCTTCAATAGACGTGGGTGGAGTGTCAAACCGGGAGATGGTTTAGTCTATCTACTCCAATTGAAAAAAATAAAACAGAAAAATTGGAAAGAATGGGTGAGAAAGCCGGAGACGACATCCTAAACAGGGAACAAGGGATGAGCCTCTACACCTCTTCAATAGACGTGGGTCGAGTGTCAAACCGGGAGATGGTTTAGTCTATCTACTCCAATTGAAAAAAATAAAACAGAAAAGAGTGAAAAGATTGGAAAAGAGAAAGCCGGAGACGACATCCTAAACAGGGAACAAGGATGAGCCTCTACACCTCTTCAATAGACGTGGGTGGAGTGTCAAACCGGGAGATGGTTTAGTCTATCTACTCCAATTGAAAAAAATAAAACAGAAAAGAGTGGAAAGATTGGAAAAGAGAAAAGCCGGAGACGACATCCTAAACAGGGAACAAGGGATGTTTCACACCTCTTCAATAGACGTGGTGGAGTGTCAAACCGAGATGGTTTAGTCTATCTACTCCACTGAAAAAAATAAAACAGAAAAGAGTGGAAAGATTGGAAAAGAGAAAGCTGGAGACGACATCCTAAACAGGAACAAGGATGAGCCTCTACACCTCTTCAATAGACGTGGGTGGAGTGTCAAACCGGGAGATGCATTATCTATCTACTCCAATTGAAAAAAAATAAAACAGAAAATAGTGGAAAGATTGGAAAAGGGAAAGCCGGAGACACATCCTAAACAGGAACAAGGATGAGCCCTTGTTCTTCTTCAATAGACGCAGAGTGTAAACCGAGATGGGTTTAGCCATCTACTCCAATTGAAAAAAAAATAAAACAGAAAAAAAGAGTGGAAAGATTGGAAAAGAGAAAGCCGGAGACGACATCCCGAAACAGGGAACAAGGGATGGTTCTCTGCCACCTCTTCAATAGACGTGGGTGGAGTGTCAAACCGAGATGGTTTAGCCCATCTACTCCAATTGAAAAAAATAAAACAGAAAAAGAGTGAAAAGATTGGAAAAGAGAAAGCCGGAGACGGAGACCAAACAGGGAACAAGGGATGAGCTCTACACCTCTTTCAATAGACGTGGGTGGAGTGTCAAACCGGGAGATAGTTTAGTCTATCTACTCCAATTGAAAAAAATAAAACAGAAAAGAGTGGAAAGATTGGAAAAGAGAAAGCCGGAGACGACATCCTAAACAGGGAACAAGGGATGAGCCTCTACACCTCTTCAATAGACGTGGGTGGAGTGTCAAACCGGGAGATGGTTTAGTCTATCTACTCCAATTAAAAAATATAAAACAGAAAAGAGTGGAAAGATTGGAAAAGAGAAAGCCGGAGACGACATCCTAAACAGGGAACAAGGGATGAGCCTCTACACCTCTTCGATAGACGTGGGTGGAGTGTCAAACCGGGAGATGGTTTAGTCTATCTACTCCAATTGAAAAAAATAAAACAGAAAAGAGTGAAAAGATTGGAAAAGAGAAAGCCTGAGACGACATCCTAAACAGGGAACAAGGGATGAGCCTCTACACCTCTTCAATAGACGTGGGTGGAGTGTCAAACCGGGAGATGGTTTAGTCTATCTACTCCAATTGAAAAAATAAAACAGAAAAGAGTGGAAAGATTGGAAAAGAGAAAGCCGGAGACGACATCCTAAACAGGGAACAAGGGATGAGCCTCTACACCTCTTCAATAGACGTGGGTGGAGTGTAAACCGGGAGATGGTTTAGTCTATCTACTCCAATTGAAAAAAATAAAACAGAAAAGAGCGGAAAGATTGGAAAAGAGAAAGCCGGAGACGACATCCTAAACAAGGAACAAGGGATGAACCTCTACACCTCTTCAATAGAAGTGGGTGGAGTGTAATCCGGGAGATGGTTTAGTCTATCTACTCCAATTGAAAAAAATAAAACAGAAAAGAGTGGAAAGATTGGAAAAGAGAAAGCCGGAGACGACATCCTAAACAGGGAACAAGGGATGAGCCTCTACACCTCTTCAATAGACGTGGGTGGAGTGTCAAACCGGGAGATGGTTTAGTCTATCTACTCCAATTGAAAAAAATAAAACAGAAAAGAGTGGAAAGATTGGAAAAGAGAAAGCCGGAGACGACATCCTAAACAGGGAACAAGGGATGAGCCTCTACACCTCTTCAATAGACGTGGGTGGAGTGTAAACCGGGAGATGGTTTAGTCTATCTACTCCAATTGAAAAAAATAAAACAGAAATGAGTGGAAAGATTGGAAAGGAGAAAGCCGGAGACGACATCCTAAACAGGGAACAAGGGATGAGCCTCTACACCTCTTCAATAGACGTGGGTTGAGTGTCAAACCGGGAGATGGTTTAGTCTATCTACTCCAATTGAAAAAAATAAAACAGAAAAGAGTGGAAAGATTGGAAAAGAGAAAGCCGGAGACGACATCCTAAACAGGGAACAAGGGATGAGCCTCTACACCTCTTCAATAGACGTGGGTGGAGTGTAAACCGGGAGATGGTTTAGTCTATCTACTCCAATTGAAAAAAATAAAACAGAAAAGAGTGGAAAGATTGGAAAAGAGAAAGCCGGAGACGACATCCTAAACAGGGAACAAGGGATGAGCCTCTACACCTCTTCAATAGACGTGGGTGGAGTGTAAACCGGGAGATGGTTTAGTCTATCTACTCCAATTGAAAAAAATAAAACAGAAAAGAGTGGAAAGATTGGAAAAGAGAAAGCCGGAGACGACATCCTAAACAGGGAACAAGGGATGAGCCTCTACACCTCTTCAATAGACGTGGGTGGACTGTCAAACCGGGAGATGGTTTAGTCTATCTACTCTAATTGAAAAAAATAAAACAGAAAAGAGTGGAAAGATTGGAAAAGAGAAAGCCGGAGACGACATCCTAAACAGGGAACAAGGGATGAGCCTCTACACCTCTTCAATAGACGTGGGTGGAGTGTCAAACCGGGAGATGGTTTAGTCTATATACTCCAATTGAAAAAAATAAAACAGAAAAGAGTGGAAAGATTGGAAAAGAGAAAGCCGGAGACGACATCCTAAACAGGGAACAAGGGATGAGCCTCTACACCTCTTCAATAGACGTGGGTGGAGTGTCAAACCGGGAGATGGTTTAGTCTATCTACTCCAATTGAAAAAAATAAAACAGAAAAGAGTGGAAAAATTGGAAAAGAGAAAGCCGGAGACGACATCCTAAACAGGGAACAAGGGATGAGCCTCTACACCTCTTCAATAGACGTGGGTGGAGTGTCAAACCGGGAGATGGTTTAGTCTATCTACTCCAATTGAAAAAAATAAAACAGAAAAGAGTGGAAAGATTGGAAAAGAGAAAGCCGGAGACGACATCCTAAACAGGGAACAAGGGATGAGCCTCTACACCTCTTCAATAGACGTGGGTGGAGTGTCAAACCGGGAGATGGTTTAGTCTATCTACTCCAATTGAAAAAAATAAAACAGAAAAGAGTGAAAAAATTCGAAAAGAGAAAGCCGGAGACGACATCCTAAACAGGGAACAAGGGATGAGCCTCTACACCTCTTCAATAGACGTGGGTGGAGTGTCAAACCGGGAGATGTTTTAGTCTATCTACTCCAATTGAAAAAAATAAAACAGAAAAGAGTGGAAAGATTGGAAAAGAGAAAGCCGGAGACGACATCCTAAACAGGGAACAAGGGATGAGCCTCTACACCTCTTCAATAGACGTGGGTGGAGTGTCAAACCGGGAGATGGTTTAGTCTATCTACTCCAATTGAAAAAAATAAAACAGAAAAGAGTGAAAAGATTGGAAAAGAGAAAGCCGGAGACGACATCCTAAACAGAGAACAAGGAATGAACCTCTACACCTCTTCAATAGACGTGGGTGGAGTGTCAAACCGGGAGATGGTTTAGTCTATCTACTCCAATTGAAAAAAATAAAACAGAAAAGAGTGAAAAGATTGGAAAAGAGAAAGCCGGAAACCACATCCTAAACAGGGAACAAGGGATGAGCCTCTACACCTCTTCAATAGACGTGGGTGGAGTGTCAAACCGGGAGATGGTTTAGTCTATCTACTCCAATTGAAAAAAATAAAACAGAAAAGAGTGAAAAGATTGGAAAAGAGAAAGCCGGAGACGACATCCTAAACAGGGAACAAGGAATGAACCTCTACACCTCTTCAATAGACGTGGGTGGAGTGTCAAACCGGGAGATGGTTTAGTCTATCTACTCCAATTGAAAAAAATAAAACAGAAAAGAGTGAAAAGATTGGAAAAGAGAAAGCCGGAGACGACATCCTAAACAGGGAACAAGGGATGAGCCTCTACACCTCTTCAATAGACGTGGGTGGAGTGTCAAACCGGGAGATGGTTTAGTCTATCTACTCCAATTGAAAAAAATAAAACAGAAAAGAGTGGAAAGATTGGAAAAGAGAAAGCCGGAGACGACATCCTAAACAGGGAACAAGGGATGAGCCTCTACACCTGTTCAATAGACTTGGGTGGAGTGTCATACCTGGAGATGGTTTAGTCTATCTACTCCAATTGAAAAAAATAAAACAGAAAAGAGTGAAAAGATTGGAAAAGAGAAAGCCGGAGACGACATCTTAAACAGAGAAGAAGGAATGAACCTCTACACCTCTTCAATAGACGTGGGTGGAGTGTCAAACCGGGAGATGGTTTAGTCTATCTACTCCAATTGAAAAAATAAAACAGAAAAGAGTGAAAAGATTGGAAAAGAGAAAGCCGGAGACCACATCCTAAACAGGGAACAAGGAATGGGCCTCTACACCTGTTTATTCATATATATATATATATATATATATATATATATATATATAATCAATCTTCTAAACATATACTGCTAAATATAAGATACAATGAATGTCTATTATGTTTAATCATGAACCGTTCTAAACGTCGTTTTTTGGCTTTAATTTCAGTTGAAAATAAAGACAAAAATTCTCCAACATTTTGGATAATTTTTTTATTAATTTGGTTCTAAGCTTTCGGCTCACATGAGCCATCTTCAGAGAGGTTAGTAAGACGGTAATACAGTAACATCCACCATCACCGATGATTTTATTTTGTGTTGACATAAAACTCCGCTAGGCAACAGCAATATTTACCAAAAATAACAAACGCAGTTCTCAGATTTGCAATGCAGTTTTATGACGTCACACCGCGTGATAGCGCGAAATGACAACAGAACCATGTATTCAAATGTATACGAAGGGAGAAAATTCGTGTACCGTCGGTTATGATTGACACTGAAACTCAAAATGACGTCGCACATTTGATGTATGCAGCTAATAAACATATTCTATCTCATTCAGGTTTTCTTAAACCCCCTTTTAATGTTAACATCAATGTTTTAAAATATAGTTAATTTCATTTTCAATAACTTTGAGAGGTAAGACGTGATGGTGTATGTAGTCATTCTTCGTTGTTGGCTTTGCCATAGATTTGACGAAAATAAAGTTATATAAGACTGAATCCATCAATTAAATTATATGATGAAGTATTTTTTTAACGGAACTAAACATGTCTAACGCGAGTTATCCATAATGTCAGTAATTTGTCTATTGTGAATCAGTATGAAATAAAACATGGAATCATATGATATCGAATGAGTTTGACAGAATCAATCTATCAAATCTCAGTCTATTCGTATCTATCTATCTATCTATCTATCTATCTATCTATCTATCTATCTAATCTCAGTCTATTCGTATCTATCTATCTATCTAATCTCAGTCTATTCGTATCTATCTAATCTCAGTCTATTCGTATCTATCTATCTATCTATCTATCTATCTATCTATCTATCTATCTATCTATCTCAGTCTATTCATTATCTATCTATCTATCTATCTATCTATCTATCTATCTATCTATCTCAGTCTATTCTATCTATCTATCTATCTATCTATCTATCTATCTATCTATCTATCTATCTATCTCAGTCTATTCATTTCTATCTAAATATCTATCTATCTACCTATCTATCTTTAGGTGTCGTTCTATGGATTGCCGGATCTTATATTTTTGATGGTTTGTGCAGAATTATATATATATATATATATATATATATATATATATATATATGGTCATTTACATACAAGCCTGTTTTGCTGTATCACAAATCATCAGTGTAGCTAGACGTCCGATTACTTCCAACCGGGATCAAAACTCAACCGATTCGTCGTCAGTTAGAGAGTCCCTAAACTATCGGTGCACGGATGAGAGGGCAGAGGAAATTTTAACGTGTTATATATAGATATGCGGTGTATACACACGCCAGCAGCCGAGAGAACTCAATATATGACTCAAAAAGCAATGCGTAAATCGTAGAAGCGGCAACAGTTTTTAGAATTTTTCGAGAAAGCTCAATCGGATAACGAGAGAATAATTACTCATCCCCGTATAAGCCTGTTTCGCTGTATCACAGCTCATCAGTGTCTCTAGACATTTGATTACTTCCACCCAGGATCAAAACTCAAACTCAACCGATATGGCATGATTCATATATATATATATATATATATATATATATATATATATATATATATATCCAAATGAATACGGAACGAAGAAGATGTTATGCAACGTTAAAAGTTATAACAGTGCTCAATATAAAAATAGACCAATGGATATTTATTAGAAATTGTACTCTAGAACAGGTACAAAATACATTATACTACAAAACATTTTATTTCGACTTTGAAAAAACAACCCAAAGGAGACATTTTTCTTTCAATGTCGAACCAAAATGTACAATTTTGTAGTAGATTGTAGTTTGTAGTTTGTACATGTTCAAAAGTATAATTTATAATCTATCTATCTATCTATCTATCTATCTATCTATCTATCTATCTATCTATCTATCTATCTATCTATCACTCTCATTGAGCACTCTGGAAGAATGGTAGACTTTGAAAAACAGTAGCTACTCCAGGAAATACGCATCGTTTATTCAGCAATGAATTAGAACACTCTCAGCTATTGGACGTGTATAATGATAATATACGCGCTAAAAAGTCTGCCTTCTTTTACCGAGCGCCCATAGCTCAGAGGTAGAATCGACGATTGACGCCAATTCGGTCGGGTTTCAATCCTGGCTTAAGAGCAATCGGAGTCTAAACGTACTGATGACCTGTGATACATCGAAACAAATCTGTCTGCGGATGACTATATATATATATATATATATACAGAGTTAGAGTTAGAAGGAGAAACGGTGACAGACAGACAGATAGATAGATAGATAGATAAGTGACTGGGATAGATAGATAGATAGATAGATAGATAGATAGATAGATAGATAGATAGATAGATAGATAGATAGATAAGTGACTGGGATAGATAGATAGATAGATAGATAGATAGATAGATAGATAGATAGATAGATAGATAGATAGATAAGTGACTGGGATAGATAGATAGATAGATAGATAGATAGATAGATAGATAAGTGACTGGGATAGATAGATAGATAGATAGATAAGTGACTGGGATAGATAGATAGATAGATAGATAGATAGATAGATAGATAGATAGATAGATAGATAAGTGACTGGGATAGATAGATAGATAGATAGATAGATAGATAGATAGATAAGTGACTGGGATAGATAGATAGATAGATAGATAAGTGACTGGGATAGATAGATAGATAGATAGATAGATAGATAGATAGATAGATAGATAAGAATGAAAATCAGCGTGCTACATAATGAAGAAACTGCACCTGAACACACACACACACACACACACACATATATATATATATTAGTTTATACATCGTTACCTCTGCAAATATCCATACACACTTATCTAAATGTACAAATCGACACCTACCCTTAATAAATATAGATATTTATTTAGCTTATATTGTATATTTTTCAGTGGCTCTTCCTTTTCTCTCTTGTTCTTCCCAACGTCTTTTTTTCTCCGCGAGATTTTCGGCTCAATCAACGTCGCATTATTGAAAAACAAGATGCAATTTTATTCATTCGAATGGGAAATCATCCGCTTCACTGACTTCCCGTCCACTGCGAAGACAAAAGCAGTGACAGTGGGTGGTGAAGAGAAAGAAAGAGAAACAGAGATAACGAGATAGATAGACAGAGACAGAGACAGAAAGGGAGAGAGAGGGAGAGGGGGAAGAGTGTGGAAGTGGAAGATGGAAATGAAGATGTGTGAGGGAAAGCAAGTGAAAGAAGGGTAAAAAAAAAAGATGGAGGCAAATGGGTGTGACAGAGAAGAAAGAAAAGGGCACAAAAGTTCTTACCACTGAATAGTAACAAAATCGGGAGGAAGAAAGAGTCGAATAAAAAGAACAAGAGGAAAAAAAAACTGTTATATTTGAATGAAAGCAAAAGAAAATAACATAACAAGAAATAAAGAAAGAACGAAGGAAAGAAATAAAACCAAAATATTACGGTCATTCAATAGTAATGAAAAGAAGGAGGAGGATGAGAAAGAAGAAGAAGACAAAGATATATATTTGAATGAAAGATAAAAAGAAAGAAAAGAAAAAAAAACAAAATATTATAGTCATTCAAAAGTAATGGAAAGAAGGAGAAGAAGAAGAAGAAGAAGAAGAAAAAGAAGACGAAGAAGAAGCGATATATTTGATTGAAAGTAAAAAAAAAGAAAAAATATTTTGGCCATTCAATAGTAAAAGAAGAATCGATATATTTGAATGAAAGCAAAAGAAAGAGTGAAAGAAAAGAACGAAAACTAAATAATACGGTTATTTGATAGTAATGGAATCGAGAAGAAGAAGAAGAAGAAGAAGAAGAAGAAGAAGAAGAAGAGATATATAAATGAATGCAAAAGAATGAGAAAAAGGAAAAAAGAAAACCAAAATATTATGGTCATTCAATAGTAATAAAAACAAAGAAGAAGAAGAAAAAGAAGAAGATATATATTTGAATGAATGCGAAAGAAAGAGAGAAAGAAAACAAAGAAAACAAAAATATTATGATCATTCAATAGTCATGGAAAGAAGAAGAAGAAGAAGAAGAAGAAGAAGAAGATATATTTGAATGAAAGCAAAAGAAAGAGTGAAAGAAACGAACGAAAACTAAATAATACGGTCATTTGATAGTAATGGAAACGAGAAGAAGAAGAAGAAGAAGAAGAAGAAGAAGAAGAAGAAGAAGATATATATTTGAATGAATGCAAAAGAAAGAGAGAAAGAAAACAAAGAAAACTAAAATATTATGATCATTCAATATTCATGGAAAGAAGAAGAAGAAAAAGAAGAAGAAGAAGAAGAAGAAGAAGATATATTTGAATGAATGCAAAAGAAAGAGACAAAGAAAAGAAATAATAGTAAAATATTATGTCCATTCAAAAGTAATTAAATCAAGAGACAGAATGATTTAAATACGAAGAACGACTAAGCTATATATAAGAACGAAAGTAAAAGAAAATGAAAGAAAGCGAGAAAAAATGAAGAAGGAAAGGAAGAAAGAAAACGAAAATATTTTGGCTGTTCAATAGCAATATGAGAAGAAGAAAGACTGGATGAATGAAAAACCTATATATGAGAATAAGAATAAAAGAAAAATGAAAGAGTAGAAGAAAAAGGAAGCGACAAAGAGAGAAAACCAAAATTTTGTGTCCATTCAATAGTACCGGAAAGAAGAAGAAGAAGAAGAAGAAGAAGAAGAAGAAGAAGCAATATATGAGAATGAAAGGAAAAAAAGAAGAAAGATAAAAGAGAATAATTTGAAGAAGAAGAAGAAAAGAAAACAATCAACGGTGAACCATATTCCTAGGAAAAAATCAAATAAAGATAACAAGTAATTAAGAATGAATTTAATGGATAGAAAAAAGAATGAAAGATGAAGAAAAAAAGATGGTTACGAAGAAGTGCAAAATCACAAGAGTGAGTAAAAATGAGAGAAATAAAGAAGAAAATGAAAATAGGTACTAAATAAAAATGAATGAAAAAAACAAAACAAAAAAAAAACGAAACACTGAATTAGAAAGACAACAAAAAAATGAAGAAAAATCAAAATCACTGAAATGAGAAAACGAAAGACAGAAAGAAAGAAGCGCAAAATGTAAATAAAAAAGAAAGACATAAAAGAAAAACAAAAAAGAGAAAATGAAAAAGAAATAGTCTGAAAAAAAAGAAAATAAATTTATTCATTAAGAATGAAAGCATGAGAAAAAGAAAGATGGACTCTACATGAGATAAAAATTGAAGGAGAAAGAAAGAATAAAGAAGAAAAATACATGAGAATGAAACTGAAAGTGAAAGAAATATGAAGAATGCATAAGAATGAAATTATAAGAAAAAGAAAGATGAAGAGTACATGAGAATGAAATTGAAACAGAAGGAAAGAAAGGTAAAGAGTACATTAGAATGAAATTGAAAGAGAAAGACAAAGGAAAGAAAGATGAAGAGTACATAAGAATAAAAATGAATGCGAAGGAATGAAAGATGAATAGTACAAGAGAATGGAACTGAAAGAGAAATAATGAAACAAAGATGAAGAGTACGTGGGAATGAAACTGAATGAGAAAGAAATATGAAACGCACATATGAATAAAATTGAAAAGAAGGAAAGAAAGATGAAGAGTACACGAGAATGAAAATAAAAGAGAAGGAAAGAAAGATGAAGAGTAGAATAAAATTGAAAGAAAAAGAAAGAAAGATGAAGAGTACATGAGAATGAAAGTGAAAGAGAAGGAGAGAAAGATTCAGTGTACGTGAGAATTAAATTGAAAGAGAAAGGAAGAAAGATAAAGATTTTGTGCGAATTAAATTAAAAGAGAAAGAAAGAAAACGAGTACGTGAGAATGAAATTGAAAGAGAAAGAAAGAACGATGAAGAATACATGAGAACAAAATTCAAATAAAAAGAAAAAAGATGAAGAGTACATAAGAATGAAAGTGAAAGAGAATGAAAAAGTATGAAGAGTAGGTGAGAATGAAATTGAAAGAGAAAAAAAGACGAGGAGTACGTGAGAATAAAAATGAAAGCAAAGGAACGAAAGATAAAGAGTATATGAGAATGAAATTGAAAAAGAAAGTAAAATGAAAAGTGAGAATAAAAATAAAAGTGAAATAATGAAAGAAAGATGAAGAGTACATGAGAATGAAATTGAAAAAGAACGAATTATGAAGAGTACGTGAGAATAAAAATGAAAGAGAAATAACGAAAGAAATATGAAGAGTACATGAGAATGAAATTAAAAGAGAAAGAATGAAACATGAAGCGTTCATGAGAATGGAATTGAAAAAGAAAGAAAGATTAAGAGTAAGTGAGAATGAAATTGAACGAGAAGGAAAGAAAGATGAAGAGTACATAATAATGAAATTGAAAGAGAAATAATGAAAGAAAAATGAAGAGTATATAAGAATAAAAAAGAAATAGAAAGAAAAAATGAATAATACATGAGAATGAAAATGAAATATGAAGAAAGATACAGAGTACACGAGAAAAAATTTGAATGAGACAGAAACGAAAATAGAAAAATGACACAGACTAAATGAGAAAGAAAACAGGACAGAAAGAGATTGGGAAGAAAACAAATTCATTCTTTGAGAATTCAAGCCTGAAGACCAGAAAGGCAGATCAAAAGTAAATAAAAATAAAATTGGTAGAGAAAGAAAAAGAAGAAAAGAGAAAGAAAGAAAGAAAGAAAGAAAGAAGGCGGACGTGGAAATGGAAAGGACACAATAGAGAGTGCATACCTCATGCAGATTAGAGCTCCATTGAACTTCTTTTACGGAGAAGTCTCTCTCTCTCTCTCTCTCTCTGTGTGTGTGTGTGTGTGTAGGGTGATGTTGCAGTAGGATGGGAGAGGTCGACAAGAAGCGAGAGACACTTGAGAACGTGACGGAAAGATACGATGTCGGTTGCACTGGAATTCATTTTACTCTTTGTGTAAAAATCTAATATGTTTCTGTAAATGAACGCGCATTGAAGGTAAATTTGTCCGATGAATGAAATGATCGAAATTTATAAGGCGTTCAAGTTGTAAATAGAACACGCCCCGGGTTTTACGAACAGTTTTCTGACACACGCAATTCTATTTATCAGTCGATCTCAATATATTGACAAGATTCGTCAACCAGAAAACTTGGGTAGTATGGAAATGCTATGTAATAAGTAAAATAACTATTAATATCTATCTATCTATCTATCTATCTATCTATCTATCTATCTATCTATCTAAATCTATCTATCTATCTATCTCTATCATCTCAATCTATCGTATCTATCTATCTATCTATCTATCTATCTATCTATCAAATCTCAGTCTATTCGTATCTATCTATCTATCTATCTATCAAATCTCAGTCTATTCGTATCTATCTATCTATCTATCTATCTATCTATCTATCTATCTATCTATCTAAATCTATCTATCTATCTATCTAAATCATCTAGTCTATCCTATCTATCTATCTAAATCTATCTATCTATCTATCTATCTATCTATCTATCTATCTAAATCTCAGTCTATTCGTATCTATCTATCTATCTATCTATCTATCTATCTATCTATCTATCTATCTATCTATCTATCTCAGTCTATTCATTATCTATCTATCTATCTATCTATCTATCTATCTATCTATCTATCAAATCTCAGTCTATTCGTATCTATCTATCTATCTATCTATCTATCTATCTATCTATCTATCTATCTATCAAATCTCAGTCTATTCATATCTATCTATCTATCTATCTATCTATCTATCAAATCTCAGTCTATTCATATCTATCTATCTATCTATCTATCTATCTATCTATCTATCTATCTATCAAATCTCAGTCTATTCGTATCTATCTATCTATCTATCTATCTATCTATCTATCTATCTATCTATCAAATCTCAGTCTATTCGTATCTATCTATCTATCTATCTATCTATCTATCTATCTATCTATCTATCTTAGTCTATTCATTATATATGTTTCATGTATGTATTGATTCAATATATTTCCACTTTATTTCCACGTTGAGAAAGTCAGACCGAGAAGGCTCAACGAGTTACTTTCTCGGAGGTTAGCATCAGACATATTGATGAGAGTCAAAAAGGGATGTGGTGCAGTGGATATCGGCTTGAAAGGAGAAATCGGGTAACCGAGTTCAAATTCTAGTTGAATTCCTTGGATTCACTTACGCGCAAATACCCTTAGGAAAGTCATTAATCCGTCTCTTCCCTCAAGTTATGGGTTAAATAACAGAATAGATTAGGTTCTATGGCCTTGGCTGGCAACCAGTCTACCGCAAAAAGTAACGGCAACGTACTACGGGATAATCTTCTATCCAGTCAGTCATGTCTCTTTCGAGATATGATCGCCCAAGCGTGTATCACGTATGCCACTTAACTGACTGAATAGAAGGGAGTTCTGTTTTAAAGGGGTTAACATTGAAAGTCATTTTTGCCCCAGTATTTACATTATTCAGACTATTGTCCTCATCTTTGCAGCCATTTATACGACGTTTCGACCGTTGTACGCTCCGGCTTTCTTCAGGTGCTCGGAATTTTGAACAGATACCGAAACCTCGTACAAATGGCAACAAAGATCAGGACAATAGTCCGAATAATTTAAAATACCTTAAATACTACCTCATCTCAGAAATACAGACAAATTTTTGCCCCAGTTAACGACTATTTTGAGGTCGTTTTGGACACTAGCTGACATTTAAACCTTGTCGAATTAATCAGCTTTACTATCGAAACAGGGTGTCAGTTTTAGAGCTGATATATTCGCTGATCTTATAGAAGCAAGTATGGATCCCGGGGGAACACTGGATATAGACGAGTAGCCGCACAGGAGGACCTTCATTTCATTGTTTGATAGAAAGGTGTGGTTCAGTCCCAAAACGTTCCCGGGGACGTCATAATTGTTCCGCTTGTGCAGAAGAGCTGCATGCTAGACCCTATCAAAGGCTTTCGGGATGCCAAATGCTACAGCCCGGTCTTCACTGTTTTTATTTAGGGTATGATAAACACTTTCTGTAATTATCGTCAGTACATCAGCAGTTGACCTGGAGAAACGAAAGCCGTATTGCTTGTCTGAGAAATGGTCTTGCGATGAAAGATGAAAAGCGAAATTCAATATATCTATCTATCTATCTATCTATCTATCTATCTATAGACAATTCTTTCTTTCTCGCTGTCTGCTGTTTATGTATGTATGTATGTATGTATCTATCTATCTATCTATCTATGACATTCTTTCTTTCTAAGACTGTTCATTATCTATCTATCTATCTATCTATCTATTTCAGACATTCATTCATTCATTCATTCATTCTTTCTTTCTTAGTCTGTTCCTTATCTGTCTATCTAAAACAATTTTTATTCTTTCTTTCTTTTTCTTTTTCTCTTTCTCTCTAAGTCGCTCCCTTATCTATCTATCTATCTATCTATCTATCTATCTATCTATCTATCTATCTATCTAACACACACACACACACACACACACACACACACACACACACACACACACACACATATATATATGTTCTTTACATATAAAGGTTCTTACATTGAGAGTGCAACCGTTCACAATCTTTGGAAAAAACTCAAGGCCAGTTTTGTGATAATGAAAATCTATCTATCTATCTATCTATCTATCTATCTATCTATCTATCTATCTATCTCAGTCTGTTTCTATCTATCTATCTATCTATAGAACGTTTTGTTGCTATAAACCACATTAAAGAGGAACTGGTGCAGTGAAAGGATGATATGCCGTGCAATGTCTTTTGGGGAAAAGCTTCATTTTTTCTGTTTGTGGCGTCATTTTTTAAATCACTTAAACCCAAGCAATCAAAAAAAGTCATCAAGGCGCAGGTCGGAGTGACTAAGCGCGGAAAAATATTATAAAAACATTGTTAACGATTGAAAACAATGAAAGAACAGGATTTAAGAAGACAGACGATCGCAATTGGCATTGTATGGAAAGAAAACACCAAGACAATTCTGAGGAAAATGATAAAGATATTCAGATGCTATTAAATTGAAACCGACGATACACAAAGAGATACACAATCATGAAAAATAAGGGTTGTATCTGGATTATCCCATAATAATAAAAGTATCCCATAATAATAATCTATATCTTCTGAGCAAATAAAGTCTATAACCTTGTAGTATATAAAAGGAAAATGCAATTCTAATGTATTATTCCATGCCACTTGCAGACAACGTTTAATGGTATCTAAACGATGTGCGTTGTAGTGCAGTGGATATCGGGTAGGAACGAGGAATCGGGGAGCCGAATTCGAATTCCAGTTGAATTCCTTACGCGCAAATACCCTTGGGAACGGTATTAATCCGTTTCTTTCCTCAAGTTATGGGTTAAATAACAGGACAGATTAGGTTCTATAGCCTTGGCAACCAGCCCACCGCAGAAAGTAATGGCAACCTACTGCGGGAAAATCCTCTGCCCAGTCAGTCAGGTCTCGAAAGAGACATGATCGCCCAAGCGTGTATCATGTATGGCACTTAACTAACTGGATGGCTGATTCAGAACAACTAAAGGGAGAAACATCTATAAAAATTCATTGAAAAACTATTTTCAGAAAAACGGATTTCTCAAGTTCGGTTAATTGTACATACGCACTATTCCATATATATATATATATATATATATATATATATATATATATATTAAAGCAGGCACGTTATTTCATGATGAATCGGAAGTATGGGCCTTATTCAGGCGAACCATCATCAGCTTACGTCTTTATTTTACAAAGGATTTTACACGAATGATATTCACAAAGACCTAAAAAAACGAATAGAAATAACGGTCGCTCCCTTAAAAGAGAAAATTTAAGAAAAAATATATCATTTCGGCGAACACATACATATATTCATACACAATCATATATGCACGCAACATATAATCAGATGACACGCGTAGCGGCCAATGTCAACAAAAGTTCGAAGATACATGTGTCTTCTCTTTTAATTTTCTCTTTTAAGGAAGCGGCCGTTATTTCTATTCGTTTTTTTAGGTCTATCAATATCAAATACATTTTTTTCGTCGTAAACTGAATTTTGAAGGCTAAATAAGTCCTCTGAGTAAATGGTATCATGGCTGAGACTAAAAACTACAATTATACCTACTTAGAGCCAAACCGGAAGCAAAAAACTAAGATAAAAGGGCTGAAAAATACAGACATACAGACAGATAAACAGACAGACACACAAACATCTTGCCTTATATATATATATATATATATATATATATATATATTATCGATTTTCTGCAGTATTGTAAGAACTGCAACCTTGAAACTTCTGAATGTTGTTTCTTATGTCTTTGTCTATGAGTATATCAAATTTGATTAAAATCGGACCACTCTTTCTATAACCTGATTTTTTCGATTATCGATTATCGATATTTATCGGGGGTACCTCGACACAAAACCTAGCGAAGAACACTCGCAGACGCTTATAGTACAACTGTGTAAATTTCGGTTCAACCGCTTCGGAGTCTATAGGCAACGAACACACAGACGCAAAGACACACACACACACACACACACACACACACACACACACACACACACACACACACACACACACAGACAAAGTTCCATTTATAAATAAGTTTAGATAGATAGGTACCTCTACTCAATTTTCGATACCTAAGTTTTAAATTGAATTTTTAAAAATCAAAAGCCTTTTTTTAAAACTAATTTTAGCTTAACTGAAAGCTAAATAATTAAATCTACTACTTCCACTGGTGCATTTCAAACGGAATTTATATTCATTGGAATCTAAAATTTTGAGATATTTTTTTTAATTTTCAATTTTACGGCCATTTTTTGAACAATCAACACATTTATAAACAAAAGTTAATTCTTGGTTTTAAAAATCTTAAAAAAATAAAATATACATCTCTCACTCGTTATTTTCAGAAAATTAATAAATTAAAGTTAATTTAATCTTATTTGAAACAAATATTGCCTGTTTATGGCATGACATTTTAGAATAAAAGTATTTCTTAATCACAAAGGTCTGACTCGTTAACCTTTCAATGGCAGCACCTGTTATAAGTCAATCTGGAGTTATGGTGACCAAAAAATTACGTAAAGGGAAAAATCCTTGAAACACATGACTTTTTAATGACAAGTCTCTTATAGTTTCCATAGTAAAAAAAAGTGAAGTTTAACATAAATAAAAAAAATTAGAAAAAATTAGAAATTATTTTTAAAATCTTAATTCTAAAAAATTTGTAACAAGCTTTCGAATTTTCGATTTGTAAATAAAGTCTTTTTTTAATGAATTAATAACCGAAGACACTGAGTAAATGGAAGAAATTTAAAAAGATTTTTGAAACTTTAATTAGCAAAGAAAAAATGAAAACAATTCTTATAAATATTCATTATTCATCGAATTTTTTTCTTCTTCAGAATATGATATCCTAAAATTATGTTCTTTATAAAATCAATTAAAATTTAATCCACAATAAAAAAAATAGCGCAGTTTTAAACTATTTTTATTTTACTATTCAGAGCAGTTTTTCGGAAAGACGGTCTCGTAATTAAAAAGAAATTCATGATTTATATTCTCCAATGAATCTTGTATTTAACTAATAAGAAAATTAGTATAGATAATGCATTTCTAGTGATTGTATGTTATTAATTAGGATAACAGATATGAAAATAATTATCAAGAGTTTCTGAAAATAATAATCGCAAAAATAATTTCATTTGTTTGTGAATAAATCCTGAAGGTTTCATTAAAATCAGATAATTAGTTAATTTTTGGAAGAATTTTCAAATATGTGTCTTTCAAGGCCCAAAAACGACTTTCTTAATATTTCGTTTTCCTTAATAGTTACATTACGTAAACATAACGTTAATTGGTGACGGGAAAAAAATAAATTTTAACTGAAATTTTGAACACGTTAGAAGGATTAAAACATCTTAAAAAATAATGACAAGAAAATTTGATCTTTCCTTTTAATAACAACACAAACATTTTGATGATAAAACTTTTATGTTTTTATTAAGTTTGAGCCCTTTTAACATCATGCTATACTGTTTTTTCGGCAGTGGAGTGGAGGTACACACACACACACACACACACACACATACATGCACACTATATATATATATGTGAGCAACAATCTTTCATTTAAACATGTTTCGTTAAAAACGACCGACAAGGAAAATATTTTTATTTTTTTTATTTAATCTTTCAAGTATTTCTTTTTGCTGGAGATAAGGAGTGTTAAAATGTTTACTAATTTTCTACTTTTAAAGCGCTTTCAGCCTCTTCACTGGCCATTTTCAATGTTTAACATTATTTAACAGTGGAGATTAGGTTTTGAAAGTAAAAAAAAAATATAGACAAACGCTCACGTGATGTCCAGCGGCAAGCATCACATGATAGCTTCAAAGAACTCTCCTTTTCAAAAAGACACTTCTTCTTCTTCTTCTTCTTCTTCTTCTTCTTCTTCTTCTATGTGCCTTGTCCTTTCAGACGTAGGTGATCATGGCCTTCCACATCTCCCTATCTTTGGTGGCTCTTAGCACGAGTTCTCCTGTTACACCACGCAACTCCCGTTCTGTCATCCACCTGCTCAGGTCCGTTAAATGTGTTATCCACTGCTTTCCTCTGTCTCTTTTTCCCTATATCTGGCCTGTTAATATCAGATTCTCCAAGCCGTCCTTCCTCATTGCATGTCCCAGGAACTTTAGTTGTCTCTGCCTGGTGCTCAATATTAATTTCCTTTTCGTTTCCATCATTTCCAAAACCTCATCATTGCTCACATACACGATCCATAATATCCGCAGCATGCTTCTGGAAAAATAACATCCTTGAAAATGGCCTGTGAAGTGGCTGAAAGCGCTTGGAAAGTCGAAAATTATGGAGTATTTTTACATTCCACATCTCCAGCAAAAACCTGTAAGAATACTGGAAAAAATGAAATCAATCTATATCAGGCTTTTCATTCTATCTATCTATCTATCTATCTATCTATCTATCTATCTATCTATCTATCTATCTATATCAGTTTATTCATATTTATCTCAGACATCTATCTATCTATCTATCTATCTATCTATCTATCTATCTATATATATATACATATATATATATATATAAGTCTGTTCATATCTATCTATCTATCTATCTATATCAGTTTATTCATATTTATCTCAGACATTATCTATCTATCTATCTATCTATCTATATATATATATATATATATATATATATATAAGTCTGTCTATCTATCTATCTATCTATCTATCTATCTATCTATCTATCTATCTATCTATCTATCTTCAAATGTACCTGTCTCAGTGTGTTGAGACACATCCTGAACAATTAAAACCAACTGCCACTTATAAATAATACTTGTAAAGTTAGTACATTTTATCTTTTATTGCCTTCTTTATTTTATTGATCATTTTTACTAACTGTTCCTTGATAATCAGAAGCTAATTTACTTGACATGATTTCAAAAACGCCATTATCATTTGGTTCCCAGACAAAAACTCATAAAAATTCCGTAGGATACAAACGCCACAATGATTTCCTTTTTAAACACACAAACTAGAGAAATAAAATTTTCTAATAAGAAAAAATAACTAATAAAAACGTATGAAGAAAAAGAAGATAAAAAAAATCTATTGGGGCCGCGAGATTTTTCCATTAAACTAAATTTTGGACTCAGCATAAAAAAAAATCATGACAGGAAAAGAAAAAAAAACGAGAAAAAAAAAAGAAGGCATGGTTTATGGCGTAGTGGCGGTGTTTCTAATTATTTTTTCGTAAAGTGCCCGTTGCTGCCACTACTTTAGCCCCACACACCACAAAACACCGAAGACCTTTCATTGAACGATCTAGGAAAAGAGAAATTATTTTCTTATTGAAATGCATAAGTTCAGTTTTTAGGAAACAAGTACATAGGCTTGGTTACTTATAATCAACGTTAATTCTACCAAATCTTCCTGTGTTCCGTTTCGTATCTTACAACCAAACTATCTATCTATCTATCTATCTATCTATCTATCTATCTATCTATCTATCTATGTCTCATTTTTTTCTCTTTCTTTCTTTCTTTCTTTCTTTCTTTCTTTCTTTCTTTCTTTCTTCCATTCTTTCTCTCTCTCTGATTCTATCTATCTATCTATCTATCTATGTCTCATTCTTTCTTTCTTCCTTTCTTTTTTTCTCTCTCTCTCTCTCTGAATCTATTTATCTATCTATGTCTCATTCTTTCTTTCTTCCCTTCTTTTTCTCTCTCTGATCTATCTATCTATCTATCTATCTATCTATCTATCTATCTATCTATCTATCTATGTCTTATTCTTTCTTTCTTTCTCTCTGAATCTATCTATCTATCTATCTATCTATCTATCTATCTATCTATCTATCTATCTATGTCTCATTCTTTATTTCCTTCTTTCTTTCTTTCTTTCTTAAAATCTATCTATCTATCTATGTCTCATCCATTCTTTCTTTCTTTCTTTCTTTCTCAGATCTATCTATCTATCTATCTATCTATCTATCTATCTATCTATCTATCTATCTATCTATCTATCTATGTCTCATCCATTCTTTCTTTCTTTCTTTCTTTCTTTTTTTCTCAGAATCTATCTATCTATCTATCTATCTATCTATCTATCTATGTCTCATCCATTCTTTCTTTCTTTCTTTCTTTCTTTCTTTCTTTCTCAGATCTATCTATCTATCTATCTATCTATCTATCTATCTATCTATCTATCCCAGTTCTTATCTTTTTATTTTCAATTACATTTCACCCAGTACAAGGCCCGGTGCCACTCGAGTTAAGGACTTTGGTTAAGGATTTGTTTATATTTGAGGAGAGGAAAATAACAGTTGACGCTAGACTCGAACAGGTCACGATTGTAGTGATCAAGGAAACATCCACTTCGGAGTTTGTTCAATAGGGCTGTGGTCCTCGCGAAGAATCTGACTGTGGGGCACCTACTTCTTACCTATGAAATACAGAGGAAAAGCGGGTGCTTTGCTACAACGTAAGTGGTATGGCGCATCTCAGCTGTAAATGTCAGACCTGAAGAAACCAGGTGATGCTGTTCATCAGAACAGTTTCCATGCTAGTAGCGATAGAATAGTGAGAGACTCGCTATATCCCGCGTGTGAGAGAGAGAGGTTGGAGTGTGGAAGGTTTCAGGGACGCATGTTCAAGTCTATCAAAACAGGAAAGGTCTGGGATGCTCCTGCTCAAACATGGCAACAGTACGCGATTTTTAACCTGATTTGGCTCTTAAAATGTAGAAGATACCGTGAGTACAGTGCTGATTGCAGACAGGGAAATGAAACTAAAAGATCTCCTACAGAAGGTAACTGAAGGGAGTGACAAAAAGGACAACAAATAAACTGCAAGAAAACCGAATGCATGGTCATCAACAAAAAGAGCAGCCCAAATTACCAAAATACAGTTGGGGGATACTAAGATCAAGCAGCTACAAAAATTTAAATACCTGGGAAATGTTCTAACAGAAGACGGAAAGTGCGACACAGAGATCCGAAGGCGAATTGGCATGGCGAATGAAGCATTCCAGAAGTTGAGTAAAATATTAAGAAACAGGACAATTTCGCTAGAAACAAAGAAGAGATTACTGGATTGCTATGTGATGTCAGTTCTTTAATACGGCAGTGAATGCTGAACAATATCATCGAAGATGAAGGAAAAACTTGAATCAACGGAAATGTGGTTCTACAGAAGGATGCTGCGGATATCATGGATCGAGCATGTGAGCAATGATGAGGTTTTGAAAATGAGGGAAACGAAAAGGAAATTAATACTGAGTATCAGGAAGAGACAGCTGAAGTTCCTGGGACATGAAATGAGGAAGAACGGCTTGGAGAACCTGATACTAACATGCCAGATAGAGGTAAAAGAGACAGCGGATAACATATTTGAAGGACCTAATCAGGTGGATGATGAAACGAGGGTTGCATGGTGTAACAGGAGGAAGTATGCTAAGAGCCATCAGGGATAGGGAAACGTGGAAAGCCATGACGGCCTACGTCCTGAAAGGATAAGGCACATAGAAGAAAAAGAATATCGTGATGTGTCGGGTACTTACTGGAAGAGTATAGTGGGGCCGATCATTTTACCTGCATTTTATATATTGTATATAGAAATTCCACTTGAGGTCTGTAGCCCAGCAACCTCTTAAGGGACGAGGCCTACTCGAGGTGACATCTATTCAGAGTAGTTTCAACAATTTTCTTTTGATTTCTTGATACTGTTGAGTACGTTTGTTTGGGAGAGTAGTAATTCTGTTAAAAAAGATAAAATAGAAACTTAGCTTAGCTAATGCAATAGTTATATATAGAAATGAATTCAACCACAATTTTGATTTTATAGGAGTGAAAATCACTTAGAAGGAAAATCCTTGAGAGTGCCGCCTTCGCCCCACTTCCGTCGAATTGGCCATGTCAAAAAAGTTTTCCGTCGCAAACTGAATTTTGAATGCTAAATAAGTCCTCTGAATAAATGCTATCATGGCTGAGACTAAGAACTACAATTATATCTACTTAGAGCCAAACCCGAAACAAAAACCAAAATAAAAGGGCTAAAAACCCGATTTTGATCATATGATATCTGAGTCAAATAAGTCATCCAAGGAAAAACTAACCTAAGTAAGTTCATGAAAACTTATCGTACCCATCGGGAGTAAAATTGGAGAAAATGAGCCATACTGATGGCTGAATATCGGGTTTTGATCAAATTCGATACTAAAAACTATAATTTTACCAAGTTAGAGCAAATTCTGCAGCAAGAACCACGATAATAGGGCTGAAATCCTGATCATGATCAGACCTGATCGGATATCGAGTATCGATTTCCGATATAGGGGGTGGGGGAGAATTGGAAAAAATGATTATTCCATGACCTGACCGGAAGCCTAAAGAATATTTGTGTGAAGAATAGTATAAAAATTATGGATTTTTATAAGGACACACACACACACACACACACACACACACACACACACACACACACACACACACACACACATCTTGCCTTTTATATATAGAGATTTTCACTATTTGCTCCTTTTATAATTTAAAAAAATAGCTTATTAAACTGGCAATTTTTTAAATTACTTTTATTCTTACTCATAATTAAATTCCCTTAACAATCTATTTTTAATATTTGATTTTGATTTTATGTCCTTATTCTTAGCTTATTATGTTGGCTTTGATTTTATTTTCTTATATTTATTTTAATTTATTTTGTTTATTTTATCTTTTCCAACTTTTTAATTTTCTTTTCTAATTTTTCCCTTTTCTTATCTTTCTGTGTTTTCTCTTCTCCTTTGTTTTTGAAATTTTGAGGTTGGAGTTTATTTTTAATTATTTTATTTGTCATTAAAATTTTAATTTTATTTTATCATTTTTGTTGAGTAATTCTGTGTGTCCTTTTATCTTTGTAAATAAATCTAGGTTGCATTTGTTGTGTGTGGAGACGTATGTGTGAATGTTTTCTTCTTTTTCATGTTTATATATATATATATATAAAGGTTGGATAAGATAAAGGAAACACGTACATTTCAATCAATCAAATTTATTTCAATATGTCGTAGGACCATCTTCGTCTATTGAACAGGTGAAGAGGCTCATCCCTTGTTTCCTGTTTAGGATGCGGTTTCCGGTTTTCTCTTTTTCAATCTTCTCACTTTTTTCTTTCAATTAGAGTAGATAGACTAAACTATCGCCCGGTTCACACTCCACCCACATCTATTAAACAGGTGTAGAGGCTCATCCCTTGTTTCCTGTTTAGGATGTAGTTTCCGGCTTTCTCTTTTCCAATCTTTTCACTCCTATGTGGCCCCCTCCACATCAGTGGCATTACCGCCTTGCTCGGGGTGATATGATTAAAAAAAAAATTATATTCTACGTGGGATCGATTTGTATAAAGTTTGAGTTGTTTCCAGATGGATTTTTATCCATTTTTCAGAAAAAAACAGTCTACAATTCTTTCAATGATAATGAGGGTAGAGGATATCAACTCCTCACTTGGTTTTCTAAAATGAGCCATAAATGTTAAAGGATGTGGGGATTTGGGGAGTGCTGTGGCCAGATAAGATGTTCTACTTTACTAGAATGTTCCTCGTGACATTCAGATACGACTTTAGCAGTATGAATGGGTGCATTATCTTCATGAAAAATGGAATTCCCCGCGGGAAAAAAATTCCTGAGCCATTAGATAAATTTGATCCCTTAAAAGTTTTAAATATTCCTGAAATTTGATGTTAATAAATTTGTTTAAATAATATCTGTAAAACAAAGGAACATAAAACAAAGCAACCCAACAATTGAAAAAAATGTAGTATTAATAATATTAAATAAACAAACATAAAAATAGAGGAACTTTCATAGTTTATGTTAATTTTTCAAACGATGCTTTTATGGTATAAAGTGTTTCCATTATTTTGTTCACCCCCTTATATATATCTTTTTCTTCTTCTATGTGCCCTGTCCCTTCAGAACGCAGGCGATCATGGTTCTCCACGTCTCCCTTTCCCTTGTAGCTTTTATTTTGTTTGCTCCTGTTACACCCCGTTCCGTCATCCATCTGATTAGGCCCTTCAAATATGTTATTCGCCGCCTTTCTCTGTCTCTTTTTCCTTCTATCTGGCCAGTCAGTATCAGGTTCTCCAAGCTCTCCTTCCTGATTGCATACCCCAGGAACTTCAGTTGTCTCAGTATTAATTTCCTTTTTGTTGCCATTCTTTCCAACACCTCAACGTTGCTTGCATGCTTAGTCCACGATATCCGCAGTATCCTTCTGTAGAACCACATTTCCGCTGCTTCCAGTTTTGTCGTCATTTTCGATGATATTGTCCAGCATTCACTGCCATATTGAAGAACTGACATCACATAGCAATCCAGCACTCTTTTCTTTGTTTCTAGTGAAATTTTCCTGTGTGTTAGTACTTTGCTCATCTTCTGGAACGTGTTTTTTGCCATGCCAATTCGCCTTCAGATCTATGTGTCGCACTTTCCATCTCCTGTTAGAACAATTCCTAGGTATTTAAATTTTTGTAATTGCTTGATTCTGGTATCCCCCACCTGTATTTGCCATTTCAGGTTGCACCTTTTGCTGATGACCATGCATTCAGTTTTCTCAAAGTAAATTTGTAGTCCTTTTTTTGTCACTCTCCACCGATAACATCTGTATTTGGAAGATTATAGGTTTCCAACCTTCAAGAGTAGATACAATGACACATATGTGTAACTTATGTTTGGAAAGAAAAATTAAAACAAAATAAAAGGGAATAATCAAAGCCAACTGTTAAATCAAAGGAATGAATTAGTGTTTAAATGTCAGCATAAAACAAATAAAACTTTCCATAATATAGGTTTAACTAAATTGTTAAAGCAAAGGAATGAATTAGTGTTTAAATGTCAGTATCAAACAACTAAAGTTTCTATAATATAAGTTTAACTAAATTGTTAAAGCAAAGGAATGAATTAGTGTTTAAATGTCAGTATAAAACAAATTAAAGTTTCCATAATATAAGTTTAACTAAATTGTTAAATCAAAGGAATGAAGTAGTGTTTAAATGTCAGTATAAAATAAATTAAATTTTCTATAATATAGGTTTAACTAAATGGTTAAATCAAAGGAATTAATTAGTGTTTAAATGTCAGTATAAAACAAATTAAAGTTTCCATAATATAAGTTTAACAAAATTGTTAAATCAAAGGAATGAATTAGTGTTTAAATGTCAGTATAAAACAAATTAAAGTTTCTATCATATAGGTTTAACTAAATTGTTAAATCAAAGGGATGAATTAGTGTTTAAATGTCAGTATAAAACAAATTAAAGTTTCCATAATATAAGTTTAACTAACTTGTTAAGTCAAAGGAATGAATTAGTGTTTTAATGTCAGTATAAAACAAATTAAAGTTTCTATAATATAGGTTTAACTAAATTGTTAAATCAAAGGAATGAATTAGTGTTTAAATGTCAGTATAAAATAAATTAAAGTTTCTATAATATAGGTTTAACTAAATTAAATACTATATTTCTAGATATTCACTGTAAATTTTCTAATACCGAAAGTATAACTAATTCTGATTCTTCCCCCTCTATAACGTCTATACAATTGCCATTTAACTTTTATAAACTCTCCACCCGCGTTTTAATTTATATCAATTTTTAATTCTTCATATGACCCCAAATTTATTTCATAAGATCTATATTCGTGTTTAATTTATATATAACTTCTCTTTATGAAAAAAACACTTTCAACCATCCCTGACATTTGTCCTATGCCTTTCGTCTGATGAAATTTGTACTTCCGACAGGAACTTCCGGGGTTGACGAAACAGACGTCTGACAGTCTCAGAAATAGTCTATTCCCTCGATGAGGTGATTCGAATATATATATATATATATATATAAAAAACTCATAAATACTAATATTTCTCCGACAGACTCTAACAAAAGAATTAAGTTCATTATATATTACACTAAATCCACTACATCTAATTCATTTGTCCGCAACGACTCTTCCCCCACCGTTAGTGATTTGCAAAAAACCAATGTAGTATATAAATTCATATGTCCATTTAGAGAATATATCTCTAACAACCTCAATAATATCTACATCGGCCACACCACAAATTCGCTCTCACGGCGTCTGACGTTGCACTTAAATAAAAATTCAAATATATTCCGTCATTTAGAACAACACGGTTATCAACGCACACTTCTGAGAAAAACGCTTGTTGATAACACGTACATACTTAAACAAGAAAATAATAAACAAAAACTAAAAATCCTCGAAGCACTCTACATTAAACAATTTAAACCTGGTTTGAATACAATCAATTTCGATATTTCCAATAACGTACTCAAATGTCTGTAATCAGACCAGGGACCACAACACCACTATTTTGTCACTGTCTTCGGCCATCCGCCACGGTAGGGATGGACTTATATTTTCAATTCAATTATCTTTATTGTTAATAGCTTAAATGTTCTATGTTTACTGTGTGTTAATATTTACTCTTTGATAATGGCTTATGTGAGCCGAAAGCTTAGACCCGATAAAAAATTCAACAAATACTGTGATTTTTTGTTGTCTTTCAATGACATCACCATCAAGTATATCAGACGGTATGAACGGATCCTACACAAAATTAATAGACAAAACTTGTCCATATTATTCAATGAAACCTGCATTAATATATATATATATATATATATATATATACCTTACATATTATATTTAGCGGTTACATATGGTTGAGAAGACTTTGCTGTCTTCTTAACAGATTAAACCGCATTTTTAAACTTAAAAAAATATATGGCAATACCAATCTGAGTTCGAACCTGCGTTTCTCTCGGAGACAAACGGCAGAATACTAACACAATCAAAATCAACCTTATCCTACAGAGTGCTGAAATTGTTTTCCATCACTCTTTCTCTCTCACTCTCACTGTCTGTCTGTCTATCTATCTATCTATCTATCTATCTATTTGTCCCTGCTTGTTCATATCTATCTATCTATCCATCTATCTATCTATCTATCTATCTATCTATCTATCTATCTATCTATCTATCTATCTATCTATCTATCTATCTATCGTGCGATGGTCAAATTGTCGTTTAAATTACGCCACAATGAAAATAGCACTGATATCACATATATGTACCAAAATTACGCAAAAAAGTATGTTGAAATATTCAAGAGTCAGCTTATTTAATTAATTTGCTTCCACGAAGGCCTCCAGATGACTTGAGAATCTCTTGCATCTCTTCTGGATGGTCTCCTTGGTGACGGCTGCCATAATCCATAATCCTTTCATTTCATTTTTTGTCTTACAAGGGGTTTTTTTTTTTGTCTCTCGCTTAACTGCGATCCACACATAATAATCAAAGGGTTTGCAGCCTGGGGGGGTCAGTTGCCTAGATATAAGGTGTGATGTGGTCGTAGATCTGGCAGACATGACTGTGTTCTCCTGCTTGTGTGGCATGGTGCAGTGTCCTGTTGTCAGACATAGGTTCATCCTCTTGACCCAGGCCAGCACTACATGCTAAAAGGACTTGATGTAGGCCTCCGTGTTGAGTCGGAAACCCTTACACACACACACACACACACACACACACACACACACACACACACACACAAATAAATAAATAATGACTTCTTTTCTCATCATAAGAGAGTTTTCCCAGATGAATTTTTTCTAGTTACCCTATAAGAATCATCCAACTGTTTCCGAATTAGTTGCACTCTCTTCAGATTAACAGCTAAGTCTTGGGACTTCTGGCGCCAATGCCATTCCATACAGCATGCCGTTTCCAAATTTCTGGCGGAATGAATTACGTCATAGTATTCTATCATACTATGTAGTTGACAAAATCATAAACAACGCGAATGCGCGGAATTAAAAAAAAATAAAATGGCGGCAATTTATCCATCGCATCCTGTATGCGTTGAGTTTGAGTTTTGTTTAATGGCATATCAACTTCAGTGGGTTATTTAATCCCAAAAAGGGGGGCTTTCAAGGTTTTTTTTTAATGCTTAGTTATAGTGAGAAAGTTGATTTAGTCAGATTTTAATGCAAATCTTTTTTTTTTTATTATTTTTTATTTTAGAAAACTGAAAATATCTTCTAGTTTTGTACTCAAAACTGATTTGCTGAGAATAATTTTTTCCTTTCAAAAATGTGTTATAGCAATAATTTTTTCTTCAAAAATGTATTGTTGGTAATATTTTTTCTTCAAAAATGTATATTTTTCTATAAAAGTCTATTATTATGTATATATTTCTATAAAGTGTATTTTTTATACTTTCTTAGTGTTTTGACGAATATTGGTGGCGATAACTATTTGCCAAAAGCTGGGACCCTAACAGGTGCTACCACTCCGGCTCAGGGTAAACCTGAGAATAACTGCAATTAAGAGGTAGTTCCATGTTTCTCACAGCCTCCGAAGCAAAGGCCTTGCTGCCGGATGCAGTTTACCGTCATGGCCAGGACTAGCAGTCTGTATATATATACATATATATATAGTCTATCAAGGCAGCAAATAATTTTCTAAACATATACTGTTAAATATAAGAGACAATGAATGTCTATTATGTTTAAACATGAGCCGTTCTAAACGTCGTATTTTGGCTTTAATTTCAGTTGAAAATAAAGACAAAAATTCTCCAACATTTGGATAATTTTTATTAATTTGGTTCTAATAATATATATAAATGAATAGAATAAGTAAAGAACAAGATAGAAAAAACCCTATAGACGAATTAAGTGTGTGTATATGTCGGAAACGTTCACGTTCTCTCATTTTATTTAATAAAGAAAATCTTTCCATCACTGGACACGTGTGTACAATACTTGTTACGTATTTTGAACGGAAATGTATTTCGTCACTCTCGTTCACACATACTAATGTTATCGACATATACACACATAATTCGTTTCTAGTTTAAATACGCTTGACAGACATTAATTTCGCTTACGGATACTTACATTCATAATAAACATTTAATGTTTTTATTACTGGTAGCACACACACTTAAACAGACACAAGTATTTCTTCTACATTTAATATTATTCCATTGATTTATCACACGTGACACGTATCTGACCAATGAAACAATACCTCAATCAACACACTGTTAGATTTTTAGATTACTCGTCGTTAAATAATCTCTGAAGAAGCTTGTTTAATTGAAACATTTTAGATTAAAGACACTTTTTTTCCTACTTGTTCTTTACTTATTCTATTCATCATGTCGGATTCTGATCCAGATATTCAAATTATATATATATATATGCCAGAGTAGCTACTCTGGCATGTACGCATCGCCCATTCAGTAATGGATTAGAGCACTCTGGCTATTGGGCGGGTATAATGAAAATATACACGCTAAAAAGTCTGCCTTCTTCTACCGAACGCCCATAGCCCAGGGGTAGAATTGCCGACTGATGCTAATTCGGTCGGGTTTCAATCCTGGGTTAAAAGCAATCGGAGTTTAACCGTACTGATGAGCTGTGATACTGCGAAACAGATCAGTCTGCGGATGACTATATATATATATATATATA
The DNA here is from genome assembly GCA_037127315.1 of Ascarosepion bandense. NCBI lineage: Eukaryota > Metazoa > Mollusca > Cephalopoda > Sepiida > Sepiidae > Ascarosepion > Ascarosepion bandense. Next base: position 1,975,528 of record JBBBDQ010000669.1, read on the forward strand.
TATATATATATATATTAATCATTGACATACAAGCCGGTTTCGCTGTATTACAGCTCATCAGTGTGGCTAGACACATCAACTTGCTTTTGGCCGAGATCGAAACTAGACCGATTTGGTGTCAGTCGGAGTCGCATGGAATCAGAGAAAGGAAATTTTAATGTATTGTATAGAAGTACTGTATACACACCCCAGTCACCAAAAGAACTCAATTCATTTCTGAAGAGTGATATATATTCAGAGGGAGAATGAGAGGGAATGTGTCTTTGTGGACATACACAAAAACACTTGATAGTGACTATGAGTCGTACACGTCAAAGGATCTACAGAAATTAGACAATTACTCCTTGCGTGGGCCGTATATATCTCAATATGCCTTCAAATGTGATGTTGTAGTTTGTGATAAGAAGGTTTTCACCTCCTCTTTGAACACATTTATAGGCACACATACACACGCAAGAACATGTATATATATATATATATATATATATATATTTGAACCCGTACACCTCCTACAAAAGTACACACACACATACACACACACACAGACACACACACATACACACACACGCACAGAGTTATGCCTGTATTAAACCCCATATCATTTGATCGTAAAGAGCTATTTGTATTGATTGAAACAACAGATTTACACTTCAGTGAAAGTTTTTTATGAGTTAAGAACAAGACTGTCTTACCTTTGTCTGTAAACAGAGCAAAACACAAATAATGGAAAACTGCCAATGAATTAAAAGTCATACAATCTACAGTTTTACAATTTCCTCTAATACCTTGCCGATAATACAAGGCGTGTATTGTTCTCATCAGCGCATCTTATTGACCTTTCGAAACGTCTGGACAAGACACATGAAACCTGACGTCAAAATGAGATAAGTTTGTTCTTTGTAAGTGTCGGAATATAATAAATTTCTTCAAGGAAACCAGAATCCTGTTATTAACTCGATATCCTGAATTATACTGAATCTGCTATGATCATCTCCCATTTTGTTCTGCTATATTCTCTACTAGGGTATTCACCGCCTTCCGACTAAGGTCTATTTATGTGGGATTCCGAGCCCGTAGGCTCGGCCAAAAATATCCCGTAAACGCAGCTTAAGGCTGGATCGGACTCTTGTTTATAAACCCAAGCAAGACTCTACCCTTCGGTGGAGCCACGTTTGCGTCCCTTTCTGCTCGGACGCAGAGAAATGAACAAGATTGACTTCTCAGGTCTGACTGTCCAGCCGTGAGCAAGCATCGTTGCTATGCTCTCTTCTAGAACCCAATTGAGTTTTCAAGGAGTCATTAGTCTCTTCCACACGCAGACACCTCGAAACTTCTGAATATCGTTTCTTACGTCTTTGTCTATGAGTGTATCAAATTTGATTAAAATCAGACCACTATAACTCGATTTTTTCGATTATCGATTTTCGATATTTATCGGGGGTACCTCGACACAAAACCTAGCTAAGAACACTCGCAGGCGCTTATAGTCCAACTGTGTAAATTTTCAAGAAAATCAGTTCAACCGTTTCGGAGTCTATAGATAACGGACACACACACACACACACACACACACACACACACACACACACACACACACACACACACACACACACAGCAAAATTCCATTTATAAATAAGTATATATATATATATATATATATATATATATATATATATATATATATATATAAAGTACGTGTATTTTGGCAGCACCCTTTATTTAAACACGTTGTATTATACGATAGAGACAACTTAGTCTTGCAGGTTCTCTATTGTATTTTTTCATATTTTAATATTTGTATGAATTTTGTATAAATATAATTTTGAAATAAAAAGCCTCATTAGAAAATACGAAAGAAAATCTGCAAGACTAAGCTGTCGCTATCGTTTAATACAACATGTTTAATATATATATATATATATATATATATATGTGTGTGTGTGTGTGTGTGTGTGTGTGTGTGTGTGTGTGTGTGTGCGTGTGTGTGTATTTGAAAATATATTTTATAGGCACAAAATTTAACTAATGAAATGAAAGTGTGTAGCTTAATGTTACACGACATTATAAAACAATACAAAAGCAAAGCAAGTGGTTTCGATCCCGCTCTTCAGGCCTCTACGGATTAAGATAAAGAAATCTGTGATGAAGAATAGGGAAAAAATATGAATTCAAAGAGTTAGAGAATAATAATAGCGAGCCCCAAGAAATATTCACGCTGTTTACACAGGGAAGGTTTGCAGGACCCGATATATAGAGCCTCCAGCACCTTGATATATATATATATATATATATATATATGTGTGTGTGTGTGTGTGTGTGTGTGTGTGTGTGTGTGCGTCATCCGGCAGGCTTCGTAGATAGGGGTCGCAGGTTCGAATGGTAGTTTCCCCTATATATATATATATATATATATATATATATATATATATATATATAGAGAGAGAGAGAGAGAGAGAGAGACGGAAGATAAAATTGTGGCACTCTGAAGGTTGAGGCCGATTTTTTTTATCAAAGGTTTTGGTCTATAGCAAAAACCGGGATAGGACTTCTCTCTTAGCGAGACTCAGATTGGAATCTTATACCTTCCTTATAAAAACTACAATGACCTGTTAAAATAAATTTAAAATGTTAAAAAAAAGACAATGCCTACTTAAACGCCTACTTAAACAATTCGTAAATCTGTAATGCGATTCTATGACGTCACACCGCGTGAGAGACCGAAATGTTAACAAAACCATATGTCTAAATGCAATGAAATGTGTTATGACCAGATTGAAATGTGATTTTATTAAGTGGGGGTTGTTTTGATTTAATCTAGATGCCCTCCAATCTCTGAAGTTTCTTTTTACTGTGTGTATGAGGGAGTATTATTGTGTTATCGACTAAAATTAATATTACCTACATGGCTATGGTTTTCTAATAAATTGTGTTTAATTGAACTCTCATCAGAACGGTGACAGATAAGTCTAAGGGAGAGCGTGGTTGTAGTAAAACCAATATATGTAGTGGGTTTATTATTAATACCAGAGATACAATCTTGAATTGGTTTAATGTAGAGGATTTAGATGTGTGTTTGGAGAGTTATTAGAAAGTATGAGGTCAATTTTGTGTAATATATGATGAGCTTAATTTGATTATTCTTATTTAATGCTCTGCTATTCGGTGACTGTTTTCGTTGCATAGCAATGTTTTGTGTCAACACTAAATAAACTCATCTTAATTAGTAAGGCTAACTAAATTATTTCGAAAATAAAATTGCGTACAAAAATAGATTTCGGCATTAATTAACCCATGGAGATTAAGATGCCGCAAAAAAAAAAACAAACAAACCCTCAACTAACCGAAAAACTAGCAACAATCCAGAAGTTTCAAAGAGGAATGGTCCTCACTAAAACCTACATTTGCTTGAAGCAATTTTAATCATTCATCTGAAGTGATTGCGGTTCTGGAAAAACCTGATCCTAACACAGTCAATTTCGTGTTTAATTTCCTTATCTCTTATACTAAATTTGTTATAACATCCATACACTTCCCCCGCAAGATAAAAGAGATTTGCGTAGAGTCAACACCCCTACCTGTAAAAAGAAAAGTCACAGTAGCATCGACGACCCCCTAGTCAGTGGCGAGGGGTCGTCGATGATCTATGCTCTACTGGGAACGACGAGGGGACCAATACACTACAGTATTTGAAGTGTCTATTATTTACTCATTCAACATCCTGAATATCTGTGATGGTTTTAAAGCTAGCCGCTGCCATTATTTTCATTCAAATGCCAGATTATAGGTTTGTGCATTGGAAAAGTTTATCTTGAGGACACTAAGGATGTAGATTTTTTTCAAGGTCATTTTTATCCCGACTATGAATACCTACGTCATCAGCAGAACCATATTCATCATCAGTATATTTGACATGGGAGTGGAAGCAAGAGCGTTGATTTCTATTAGTAAATTTGTTTAGAATGTGGTATCATTCAGTTAAGTGCCATGCGTGATACAGGCTTGGGCGATCATGTCTCTTTCAATCCATGATTGACTAGATAGAAGATTTTCCTACAGTAGGTTACCATTTCTTTCTGCAGTAGACTGGCTGTAAGCTAAGTCTATTGAATCCAATCTATCCTGATAGCTGAAAAAGGGAAGAGATGAATTAATATACTTTTCCAAGGGTATTTTTGTGTAAGTGAATGGGATTCGAACTCGGCTCTTCAATTTATCATCCCCAGCTGAAATTCATTGTACCACAACGTACTTTGTATAGATATAAAATGTGTATATAAAGATATACAATATGTATTAACCCCCGCCATCACATTAATTCTATTGTTCATAAATTTGAGTGTAGTTGCGGATGTGACTACATAGGTAGGACATCTCAGCGTTTGGATTTTAGAATTAAACAGCATTTACCGCCCCAAATTTTAAATCCTCCGCAAGCAGTAGTCAGCTAGTAAATATATCCGGGTAATCTATAGCACAATATGCTATAACTAGCAAGGAATGTTTGGCTGGATTTCAGTGACGACTGTTTTTCAATATTATCTAAGTCGCATTCCTTGTATCATTTAAAAGCTCTAGAGTCAATTTACATGAAATCTCGCAAGCCTTCTCTCTGTAAGCAGATAGACTGCTTGTTATGTTTGAATGCAGTTTGACTCTAGTTCTTTTCCTACTGTTTCTCTCCCCCTCTCATTAGAATTTTTTTTTCTAATAAAATTTCCAGAAATTAAACTTGAGGAGATCTGGGACGAAACCGTTTCAATGTCATCTTAATTCCGCATATTCCTTACTGTTATAAAATTTTGTACCACGAATAATCTGTTCAGATATGTGTATACATATACAATACACTGATCCAAATTGATGTAAAACTAACACTTGAATTCAACTTTTCGTAATTATCCAATCTAAAGCCATTAAGTCATCTTTAATGTCATTATCCATTAGGTTGCTTGAAGAATAATGGCCGATTTTAGAATAATCATTTTGCGGTCTAATGAATATATTATTTTATTGGCTGCCCAAAATGATATGACTTATTCATAATGATTCTTCTTCTATCTTCTTCTATGTGCCCTGTCCCTTCAGGACGTAGGCGATCATGGCTCTCCACGTCTCCCTATCCCTTGTGGCTCTTAGTATGTTTGCTCCTGTTGCTCCTGGCAACCCCCGTTCCGTCATCCACCTGATCAGACCCTGCAAATATGTTATCCGCTGCCTTCCTCTGTCTCTCCTTCCTTCTATCTGACCAGTCAGTATCAGGTTCTCCAGGCTTTCCTTCCTCATTGCATGTCCCAGGAACTTCAGTTGTCTCTTCCTGATGCTCAGCATCAATTTCCTTTTTGTTGCCATTCTTTCTAACACTTCGTCGTTGCTTGTATGCTCAGTCCACGATATCCGTAGCATCCTTCTGTAGAACCACATTTCGGCCGCTTCCAGTTTTGTCCTCATTTTCGATTATATTGTCCAGCATTCACAGCCGTATTGAAGAATCATAATGATTAAAGGGTCTATTTTCTTCATTTAATGATTAATGGGTCTATTTTCTTCATTTTATTTCAGTCACTTTCAGAATTTAACATTATATACCTGTTGTATCATCGAGGTGAATGACACACAGAAAAGAATGAGCGCTTCGTATATTTATTCCGTATCCAGTGATAACGGATATATACAAAAATACGGAACAAAAAGTTAGAAACAATTAACAAGACAAAATTGACGAGTAAAACTAGAAGGGTCTAAATGGTGAATAGCCGACGAAGTCAGAATAGTAATCTGCTTGTCGCAACTTAATAAAAACGACCCTTTAAATACATGCTTGTAGACTCTTTCAGGCTATAAGGTGGATAGAGTGATGAAGGGGTGCTAGCTATTCTACCACACTACTTCTCATTTTGAATTAAAAAAAAGAAATATATTTATTTTTTTATGAACCCAATCTTAATTATGTAACCGTATTTTCAGATGCCTTCAGATTTTTAGTAATTTTCAAGATGAGAAAAGATTTCTCTAAAATTGAAGAATACAATTATTTTTGTCGGTGAAAGTAGGTGAAATGTTAACAAGTGGAAAATACAGATATAGGATTCACTTAGTGCAATATTCTTTTGTTTAGAGAGGTAAACGAAGTTATCAAGGCTAGTTACCTAATTATAGTCAATATATTTGTCAGTGGGTTTTGACGATATGTGACCCTCGGTCAAAATTCGGCCTTGAGAATTTCCTGTGTACTAATTACCAGGACAGTTGATAAGAACAGGCAAAGAAAGACAGAAGCGAGTTTTCCTCCCTTCCCCTGGAAGTTGAAATGTTAAATATAATTGTTTTCATTTCGAGCTGGTAAGAGATATGCAGTGAGGGAAATAGAAACCCCATACCTAACTTTACTTCTATTCCCCCGGTTCTGGTGCGTGTGTAATAAAACCATGGTGCAAGATGAAATAGTTCGGCCGCCGTGTTTGTGATGAGAAGTTGGAAAGAGATTTGAATGGCGGTTTGAATAATACGGTCGGACTGAAACGGACGTGCTGCTAAAAGACAACAGAGAAAACCCCAAATCAGAAAACATTGCTTTGAAGTAATTTTACAATTTCATCCAACAGTTGAGTGTCACCAGCTTTGACCCGCCTGTAAATCTTGTATTTATTCGATATATAAAATCAGTCAGTTAAGCGCCATACGTGATACACGCTTGGGCGATCATGTCTCGAAAGAGACATAACTGACTGGGCAGAAGATTATCCCGCAGTAGGTTGCCATTGCTTTCTGCGGTAGATTGGTTGCCGACCAAAGCTATAGAACCCAATCTGTCCTGTTGTTTGACTCATGGCTAGGTGGGGAAGATATGTACTATATTATTAAGCAGTATTTAGTGGGGGATAAGTTTATTACTTCATAACAATAGAAAACTGATCCCCCACTTTATGACCAGTAGAAGCCTCAATCATCTTTCCAACTATTATATTCCGTCAATCAGTTAAGTGCCATACGTGATAAATGCTTTTGGCGATTATGTCTCGAAAGAGACATGACTGACTGGGCAGAAGATTATCCTGCAATAGATTGCCATTGCTTTCTGCGGTAGACTGGTTGCCGAACAAGGCAATAGAACCCATTCTGTCCTGTCATTTGACTCATGGCTAGATGGGGAAGATATGTACTATATTGTTAAGTAGTATTTAGTGGGGGATCAGTTTATTACTTCATAACAAAAGAAAACAGTTCTCCCAGTTTATGCCCATTAGAAACCTTAATCATGTTTTCAACTATTTATTTATTTTTAGTCAGTTAAGTGTCTCGAAAGAGACATGACTGACTGGACAGAAGATTATCCCGCAGTAGGTTGCCATTTCTTTCTGCGGTAGACTGGTTGCCGACCAAGGCTATAGAACCCAATTTGTCCTGTTATTTAAGCCATAACTGGAAGGAATATACGGATTAATACCTTGCCCAAGGGTAATTGCGCGTAAGTGAATGCAATGAATTCGGCTGGAATTCGAACTCGGATCCCCGATTTCTAGTTCCGAGCCGATATCCAATGAACCACAACGCACGTACACTGCTCAAAAAAATTAGAGGAACACTTTTTCAGCAGAGTATAGCAACCTATCAGTCAAACTTTCGGGATAGTGATCCGGTCAGTTAAGTAGCAGAGGGGGTTGTTACTCAGTTTCAGCTGCTTTGTTGTTAATAAAATCAACAAATGGTGCTTCAGAGGGGGCAACAATGAGACCCCCCCCCAAAAAAAAAACAGGAATGGCTGAAGCCAATGATACTTTTCCCTTCTCATCTCTTTTGGCTGACTTTTTACTGAATGACTTTCTACAGCTGTAGTTTTTCATTTGTCTTGGATCAACATCTTTGTTGATAGCATGGTGCGGTAGCTAGACGCTCCAGGATGGCACACCAATACGTGCTGTTGCATGAAGGTTTGCTGTGTCTCCCAGAGCAGTCTCAAGAGCATGGTGAAGATTCCAGGAGACATGTAGTCATTCCAGGAGAGCTAGACAGGTCCATAGAAGATACTTAAACCCGCAGCATGATCAGTATCTGCACCTTTGTGCAAGAAGGACCAGAATGAGCACTGCCAGACCCCTACAAAATGAACTCCAGCAGGCCATTGGTGTTAATGTTTGTGACCAAACAATCAGAAACAGGCTCCATGAGCGTGGCCTGAGGGCCTGACGTCCTGTAGGGGGCCCTGTGCTCACTGCCCAGCACCGTAGAGCTCGACTGGCATTTGCCATAGATCACCACAATTGGCAACTATGCCACTGGTGTCCTGTACTTTTCATTGATGAGAGCAGGTTCAATCTGAGCACATGCGACAGACGTGAAAGAGTCTGGAGATGCCATGGAGAACGTTATGCTGCGTGCAACATCATTCAGCATGACAGATTTGGTGGTGGGTCAGTGATGGTCTGGGGAGGCATATCCCTGGATGGACGCACAGACCTCTGCAGGTTAGATAATGGCACATTGACTGCTATTAGGTATCAGGATGAAATCCTTGAATCAATTGTCAGAACCTACGCTGGTGCAGTGGGACCTGGGTTTCTCCTGGTCTACGACAATGCCCGACCTCATGTGGCTAGAGTATGCAGACAGTTCTTGGAGGATGAAAGAATGGATACCATTGACTGGCCCCCACGTTCGCCTGACCTAAACCCAATAGAACACCTCTAGGACATTATGTTTAGGTCCATCTGGTACCGCCAGGTTGCCCCTCAGACTGTCTAGGAGCTCAGTGATGCCCTGGTTCAGATCTGGGAAAAGATCCCTCAGGACAGCATCCGTCGTCTCATTAGAAGCACGCTCCGACATTGTCAGGCATGCATACAACCACGTGGGGGGCACACAAACTACTGAGAGTCATTTTGAGTTTCTAAATGACATTTTCGGCAAAATTTCTGCTGCATTATTATTTCACTGTTATTTTTTGGGTGTCTTTGATTTCCCCCTCTATAGGGTGATCATTTTCATTTCTATCAAATTATGTGGCATCATTTTGTTACTAATACATCACCTACTTATTATCAGAAAAGTTATTCAAGATCAATTTTCCCTTGTTTAGATCTGATGTGTTTGCGAAGTGTTCCTCTAATTTTTGGAGCAGTGTATATATAAATCTACACCGTGTCATTGCGGTCTTAAATATGGTTTTCATCATATACCAATTCTTCGCATGTTTGGACCAGCCTCGACAAATGATAATAAGCAATCCTGGTGTGGCTAATCCGAGATCAACAACACAACATGGACGGAATCAACCAAAGCTCGAAAAGTTTGGTTAGACACAGCCAGGGGTCGTGTTATAGTTATAATGCTTCTCAAATTGCTGCCAAAATTCTCAAAATATGATCGAACCGTACAGTGCTAATTTTGAAAGTTCCGCAGTGGGGATACCGATCTTGAAAATCAAGGTCACAGAAGACGTCTATCTGCAATTGGCAATAAACATCTGAAAACACTGGTCGAATAAAAAAATAGTCAGGGAAATGTCCGACATAATGGGTGTCAGCATTTTAAAAATATCGCACCATCTCAAGAAAAATGGCAAAAGAAAGAAAAAAAAAAGAAAAAGAAAAAAACTCGATAACTTGGTTTCACTTGAATTCAGTGATAGTCAAAGTGTTAGGCAGTTTTAAGGGCATTCGAACCTGTATCTGCTAAATTAAAATGAACTGTCTTGAATCATTGGTGACTTTAGATACGAAATACATCCTTCATGACAATCGTAAACGAGCGGCTCATTGACTTGGTCATGACGACGAACAAACAATTTCGAAGAGGTTTTAACCTCCACCATATTACGTTGGTCTCTCGCACACTGACTACCAATCTTTTTCGATCATCTTCACAATTTTTAAACTAGACGAACTTCAGATACAGAAGGTTAAATATCTTGGAGTTGTTCTAACAGAAGACGGAAAGTGCGACACAGAAATCCGAAGGCGAATTGGCATGGCAAAAGACGCGTTCCAGAAGCTAATTTAAGTATTAAGAGACAGGAAAATTTTGCTAGAAACAAAGAAGAGAGTACTGAATTGCTAAGATATGTCAGTTCTACAATATGGCACTGAATGCTGGACAATATCATCAAAGATAAAGGAAAAACTGAAATGTGATTCTACAGAAGGATGCTGCGGATATCATGGATCGAGCATGTGAGCAATGATGAGGTTTTGGAAAGGATGGAAACGAAAGATAGCAGCGGATAACATATATGAAGAGCCTCATCAGCTGGATGACAGAACGGGGTTGCGTGGGTCAACAGGAGAAAGCGTGCTAAAAGACACCAAGGATAGGGAGACCTGGAAAGCCATGATCGCCTACGTCGTGAAAGGACAAGACACAAAGAAGAAGAAGAAGAAGAAGAAGAAGAAGAAGAACCTCTGTCGCAAAGAAGATGCACAAACAGCATTCAAAGACTTTCAGGCGTCTAAACCCCAAAATCTTAAAAGCATACATAACTCAACCGACTGGAACGGTTACATCGAATCAACTGTTACATCTGCTGTTAAGAATGTATGATCACTCCGTTGGACCAGTAAGTTTTTTTCTTGTCAGAATCCATTTTGCACATTTATAAATCTACCATTCACCCGTGCCTTGAATTACACCTTGATTTCAGTCACTTTCGCACCATAAGGATGTAGCTTTCATCTTTTCTACAAATATTTTTACGGTATCTGCTTTAACGAGCTTCTATCCCTGCTGCCCCTGCCACGTGTATTTACTCATGATACTATATTGGCATTTAGGTTTCACTCTTTTACCGTCAAAACAGTTAAATGTAACCGTATCTCATCTTATTTTTCAGCACTACCCGACTGTCGAACTCCCTTCCGGATACTTGCTTCCGTGATAACTACAATCTCCAAAAGTTTAAATGCAACGTCAGTTACCATCTTCGATCTCTTTCATTCCCATCTTTCTCTTATCCTTTCTTCGACATCTCCTGTCAGTCAGTTAGTTAAGTGACATACGTGATACACGCTTGGGCGATCATGTCTCGAAAGAGACATGACTGACTGGACAGAAGATTATCCCGTAGTAGGTTGCCATTGCTTTCTGCGGTAGGCTGGTTGCCGACCAAGGCTATAGAACCCAATCTGTCCTATTATTTAACCCATAACTGGAAGGTATAGACGGATTAATACCTTTCCCAAGGGTATTTGCGTGTAAGTGAATACAATGGATTCAACTGGAATTCGAACTCGGCTCCCCGATTTCTCGTTCCGAGCCGATATCCACTGTACCACAACTTTGTTCTTTATGTTTTCTTCTTTTTCTTTTTCTGTCACTGCAACCCATTGTGCACCAGTGTCGGTCCTTCCTTGTTTGTGATGGAACATTTATATAATAATAAAAAAAACAAACTCCATAGCAGAAAGGTATAGATGTTCAGGGTTGATTCATACACTTTTTAAATTAATTATTTCAGGAATAATATTTGATTCTAAATTCGGACATTTTTTTCGAACAACCTAATAATTCCTATTTAATGCGACATGAAATGAAATTTTTTATCAATCTGATGTTTTATCAGTTTAGTTAGTTGCCATCCAGGATACACAGTTGGGTGAACATATCTCTTTCGAAACATGACTGACTAGGCAGAAGATTTTTCCACAGTCAGTCAGTTAAGTGCCATGCGCGATACACGCTTTGGGCGATCATGTCTCGAAAGAGACATGACTGACTGGGCAGAAGATTATCCCGCAGTAGGTTGCCATTGCTTTCTGCGGTAGACTGGTTGCCGACCAAGGCTATAGAACCCAATCTGTCCTATTATTTAACCCATAACTGGAGGGAAGAGACGGATTAATACCTTTCCCAAGGATATTTGCGCGTAAGTGAATGCAAGGAATTCAACTGGAATTCGAACTCGGTTCCCCGATTTCTCGTTCCGAGCCGATATCCACTGCGCCACAACGCACATCCCATTAATCTCTGCGGTAAACCACGGCTATAGAACCTACTTTTTAACCCAGGGTGAAGAAATGGATTCATATCTTTCCCAAGGATATTTGTGCACAAGTAAATGAAACGAATTTGACTGGAATTTTCATTTCAAGCTAAGACCATCTCGTTCTACCTGCTTTGTACACTTTTGCAGGACAGACTGGTCAGTAATAACCATTAATCTAACAAGATACAGCAAGGAATCGATTCAGCAGTAATTGATACATTAAAACGGTTGTTAGTCGATTGCGAACATCCGTATAGTATAACGACAAGGCGTAATGTTATCGTTGTACGGACTGCTGGTCTTTTTCACAAATTAAAAAGTTGTGCTATTTCTGCGCAGTTTTTTGTTTTTAATCTGTTAAGTGCGTTGTGGTGCAGACGCGGAATTCAACGCGGAATCGGGGGAGCCGAGTTCAATTTCCAGCTGAATTCCTTGCATTCACTTACGCGCAAATACGCTTAGGAAAGTATTAATCCGTCTCTTCCCTCCAGTTATGGGTTAAATAACAGGACAGATTGGGTTCTATAGCCATTGCAGAAAGCAATGGCAATCTACTGCGGGGTAATCTTCTGCCCAGTCAGTCATTTTTTTTCGAAACATGATCGCCCAAGCGTGTATCACGTATGGTGCTTAACTAACTGACTGAAGTGTGTTATCCTCCGGGCGAGATGGTCCATCTAGTTTTGAATTCAGAGTTTGGAGAGGATGGAAACGAAAAGGAAACTTATATTTAACATTAGAAAACAGCTGAAGTTTCTGGGTCACCTAATAAGGGAAGAAGGCTTAGAGAATCTGATACTCACATGATAGATAAAGGGGATGAGAGACAGAGGAAAGCAACTCATAACATACTTGACAGGCTTAAACAAATGGATGGCGGAGCATGTTTGGGAGGGTTAACATGAGGAAGGAATTTAAGAGATACAAAAGATAGGGAGATGGGGAGGGCCGTGATCATCTACGTCTTGAAAGGATACGGCACATAGAAAAAGAGGATGAATTCAGAAATAAAATTTGATTCTAAAATCGTACATCATTTTCTGAACAACCAATATTTTATTTAGACATGTTTATTTAAACATGTTTATTTAAACATGTTTATTTAAACATGTTTATTTAAACATGTTTGTTTAAACATTAGATGAAATCTTCTGCTTGAAACCTGAAAGTATTAATCTGATTAATTTATATAGATTTTTTTTAATCATTTCACCACAAGCAAGGCATTCCACTGCCACTATTGCGCATGGGGCTACATAGGGGAAGGTAAAGAGAAAGAGTGGTTAGATATCGGAAATATAGGAAATGTCAGAAGAAGGGTGATAGATGGGTAAGGACACCGAGGCTGGGGGTTGGGTAGATGGGAAGAATGTTTAAAAGAATGGATGCGAGTTAGTGTGTTAGGAGGTGTCTATTGACATTACATTTAAACTCCTGGAGATTGTAGCCGTCGGGGAAGCAGTCATGTGGAAGGGAATTCCACAGTCGGGAAGTGCGAGAAAAGAAACTATTGGAGTAGAAATTGTGGTTGCATTTTATCGGTTTCACTGTAAAAGGGCGGGATCTAGTTGCCAATCTAATTTCTCGTGCAAATTCGTACCTAGGGGGCATCAGTTATCTAAGTTCATCGGAGCAGAAGCCGTGAAAGTATTTATAGAAGAGACACAGGTAAGCCACGTTGCGCCGGTGAGAGAGAGACTGCAGCCGGTCTACCAAGTTGGTATCGATCACATTATAGACTCTCCGTTGTACTTTGTCAAGAAGCCCGAAGAGAATAGCAGGCGCACCCGACCAGATGTGGCAGCAGTATTCAATGCACGGGCGGATGGTAGATTTATATATGTACAGGATAGATTCAGACGGGAAAAACTTCCGGGCCCTGCACAGAGAACTGACTTTCATAGCACCGGATTTCGCAATGGATTTGATATAGTCATTCCACGTTCGCTATTGAGGTTCGCTATTCATCTGATACACTTAATTCTATTCCGTTTTACCTGTATGGTGCGCTTTTTCAGGAGAGACTGGTCAGTGATAATCAATCTGACAAGAGACAGTAAGCAATCGGTTCAGTTGTAATTGATACGTGTTAGCTTTGATTAAAACAGTTGCTAGTCTATTCCGAACATCCGTATAATATGATGTCAAAGTACAATGTTATCGTTGTAGACTGGCGTTTAGCATGCCGATTTTCTTCACAAATTGAAAAGTTGTGGTATTTCTGCACAAAATTTGTTATCTGATTAGTTCTTTCTTATCAGATCAGAAAACGAATGTCATCTTGAATGGCCACTCTTCTAGATCATCTTGCAATAATACAGGCGTCTACCCGGACCCTATCATGAAGCATACTATTCTTATTCTTATTTTACATCAACTACCCTCTCGATGTGCGTTGGATGTGCGTTGTGGTGCATTGGATATCGGGTCGGAACGAGAAATTGGGGAGCCGAGTTCGAATTCCAGTTGAATTCATTGCATTCACTTCCGCGCAAATACCCTTGGGAAAGGTATTAATCCGTCTCTTCCTTCCAGTTATGGGTTAAATAACAGGACAGATTGGGTTCTATAGCCTTGGTCGGCAACCAGTCTACCGCAGAAAGCAATGGCAACCTACTGCGGGATAATCTTCTGCCTAGTCAGTTATGTCTCTTCCGAGTCATGATCGCCCAAGCGTGTATCACGTATGGCACTTAAATGACTGACCCTCTTGATGTCACCAGTTCTCCATTTGGTATCCGCTTTACTTCTATCTTCATGAAAAGTCTCATCAATTTGATGAGATCAAATGACTGAAACGGTTGTTAACTGGAGCAAGGAATGGCTTGTTATTTTGAACTCCTCTAAAATGAAAGTGCTACCTTTTAATCGGCTGAAAGAACTTTTTCGGGGCTACCATCATCATGGCTGATGGTCACTCCTCGTGCCTTCTCGGGTTAACATTTTCTGTTGACATGAAGTAGAAACATTCTTTTGAATCTGTGGCTAGATCTTCGCTGAAGATTGGTACACTGTGTCGCGCTGGAATCTATCTTACGAATTTATAAGGCTACCATTCATTCATTCCTACATTGAATATTGCTGCCATATCTGGTCTGTTGTTTCTGCTGTCTATTTAAAGATCCATAATAAAGTCCAAAGAAGAATATGCAATGTAATCGATCATGACCTGGCATCTCGGTTTCAGTTACTTTCTCACAGTCGTAACGAAGCTTCCCTGTGTCTTTTCTATGAATATTTTCATAGCAATTGTTCCAGTCAACTTTTCGCTTTCGAATTTCAATTTTATGAATTGAATGGTAGATTGGAAGCTAGGTTTCCCATTTTAATGTGAATATGGTTAGATGTAAACGTAAGTTTTATGTTAATATTTTCTTCTCGAAATCCTCTTGATTTGGAGAATCTGGGTATGACGATAAAATGCATCCGGCAGCAAAGACCACTGATTGGGGATTGTGAGGAGTATGGACAACCTCTTAATTGCTATTGTTCCCAGGTCCACCCTGACCCGGAGTGGTAGCACCTGTTGGGTAAATAGTTAACCCCCCCAAACTGGGGTCAAAACATTATGAAAGTATAAAAATACAATTTTATAGAAATATATGCATAAAAATATACTTTTATAGAAAAATATACATTTTTGAATTAAAAACATTACCAACAATACATTTTTGAATAAAAAATTTTACCAACAGTACATTTTAAAGAAAAAAATATTACCATATTTTTTTTAAGGAAAAAAATTATTGCCATAATACGTTTTTGGAGGAAAAAATATTACCAGGAATACATTTTTGAATACGAAACTAGAAAACATCTTCAGTTTTCTAAAATAAAAAAACTAAAAAATGCTTTCATCAAAATGTGACTAAATAAACCTTCTCACAAAAACCGAACATTACAAAATATACCTTAAAACCCTAACTTTTTGGCATTAAGTAACCCACAGAGGTGTTGACATGCCGTTAAGCAAAACTCAAACACAACTCTTGATTTGAAAAAACTCAAAACTCAAACTCTTGATTTGAAACTCTTTTTCGCCCTTTGTTTTTCAGTCAACTTTGATCTTCAAAAAATTTAAATCCAATATAATCGCTTTTTTCTTAATTTCTGTTGCTAGATTTTTCTTATTTCTTTGTTTTTGCGGCTGTTTTTCTTTTCTCATATTCTTTATCAAACAGTAACCCTTGAGTCTTAGTGGTTTTATTACCTGACTTGGAATGAAGTGATAAAAATGACTATTAAGAACAAGAAACTGAATCTTTCATGTATAAAGTTACTATTTATCCAACTCTGGATTCTACAGTTAATACTGGAAGTATATTTTGTCTTGTACTTTTATTCAAACGCGTGTCTTCTTCTGGAGAGGATGTGAAAGTCTCTCACGTTTTATTATTGGGTGGAGTGTTTCTATATCTTCCTGGCGTTATCCCCCGCTTGTCGATCCTAATGCCGCTGGTTGGACCACATATATACATGTCGGAAGCAGGCGCTGACATCATAAATTGCCTGAATGTACACCTTGAGGCTAATAGCTCATAGTCCGAGTCAACCCGCTGATACACCCAGCTTGTCTTATACCCTGGTGTGTCGCAAACTGCAAGATCTATTTTCTCAGCACCTGAGTACATTTCTTTTAAAATCAGGAATCCCTATTCTGACCTTCTGTTGTTTCCAAACTCCGAAATCACATGTTTTCAAGTCCTCTGGGAGGCACGGAAAAAAATGGATAGCAGATCAAACTGAGGAATCGAAAAGCCGAGTTCGAATTCCAGTTGAGTTCATTGCATTCAATGACGTGCAATTATCTTTGGGAAAACTATAAATCCATATTTTGTCCTCCCAGCTATAGACAAATAGCAGAAGAGACTGAGCTCTATAGCTTTGGGGGGCAACCGGTTTACGAGAAGGAAAACACTGAATTCAAAACCAGTCTGAAGATAAACCACCTCGCTCGGAGGATTGATAAAATTACATCGACAACAACGAACAAACCATAAGAGACTATGGCTAGGGGTTGTCAATAGGTTATGCTCTACTGGAAGGAATGCGCTATTTTTGAAAACGACATTTCGCAAATTCACCCCGACTAGTCAAAAAGTATCAAACAAAAATTGTATTTCTAAAAAATGAGAGTGAGTAAGCATTATCAAATCTTCTTCTTCTTAGCCCACCACTGAAACGTAGATCAGCTACAACTACCTCCAATCACACTCTGAGCTGGTTTGTTGTCATTGATATTTCTGTAATAAATTTTTTACAGGTAAGGGTGGTCCTGGGTATAACGATAAAGTGCATCCTGCAGCAAGGCGTCAGATTGGGAGGTTGTGAAGAGCATGGAACTACCTCTTAATTGCTGTTGTTCTCAGGTCCACCATGACCCGGAGTGGTAGCACCTGTTAGGGTCCCAGCTATGAGCAAATAGTTAACCCCCAAACTGGGGTCAAAACACTATGAAAATATAAAAATACACTTTTATAGAAATATATCCGTAAAAGTAGACTTTTATAGAAAGATATATATTTTTGAATGAAAAATATTGCCAACAATACATTTTTGAAGAAAAAATTATTATCATAATACATTTTTAAAGGAAAAAAAATAATCTCAGCAAAACATTTTTGAATACAAAACAGGGAGACATTTTTAGTTTTCTAAAATAAAAAAGAATAAAAACAAAAAATGTTTATTAAAATCTGACTAAATCAACCTTCTCACTATAATCGATAAAAAAATAAATAAAATAATTCACAGAGGTTCATATGCCGTTAAACAAAACTCAAACTCAAAATCTGACTAAATCAACCTTCTCACTATAACTGAACATTAAAACACAAATACCTTAAAACCCCACCTTTTTGGCATTAAATAACCCACAGAGGTGTTGATATGCCGTTAAACAAAACTCAAACTGAAAATCTGACTAAATCAACCTTCTCACTATAACCGAATATTAAAAAACAAATACCTTAAGACCCCACCTTTTTGGCATTAAATAACCCACAGAGGTGTTGATATGCCGTTAAACAAAACTCAAACTCAACATCTGACTAAATCAACCTTCTCACTATAACTGAACATTAAAAAACAACAACCTTAAGACCCCACCTTTTTGGCATTAAATAACCCACAGAGGTTTTGATATGCCATTAAACAAAACTCAAACTCAAAATCTGACTAAATCAACCCAAATCAAATCACTATAACCGAACATTAAAAAAATACCTTAAAACCCTAAATTTGCATCTAGGAGTTGTAGTTGGCAATTGCACCGAGTACAAGTCAAGCTCTGTTGAATTTTATTCCTACCTGCTCACATCTGGCATTTTTTGGCATTAAATAACCCACAGAGGTGTTGATATGCCGTTAAATAAAACTCAAACTCAAACTTAAACAGGTAAGGGTGCTAACCGTACGCAAAACCCGTTATCCTATAAGACGAGGTGGTTCGCCTCCAGACTGATTTTGAATTAATCATTTGCCTATCAAAGCTATACAGCTTAGTCTGTCCTGCTGTTTACCATTATCTCAGGGAAGAAGTGATTCTTACCTTTCCTAAATTTAGTAGTGCGTAAGCGAATGTAATGAACTCGACTGGAATTCAAACTTGGCTTACCGATTCTTTAATCCGAGCTGTTATCCATTACTCCACCATGAATCCACATTATCTAATCTATATGACAATAATTTCTTGATAATCTCTTCGCATAAAAAAGAAAAGAGAGACGTGAAACGACAAATGCTGAAAATAACATGGCTGCTGAATATGCGAACAACGAAAAGTTTAAAATAAAAATAAAAACTATAATGAAGCCGATATTTACCTTCAGAAAGAATCAGCTGAAAATTGTGCAAAGCATAATAAGGAAAGAAAGCTTGGAGAACTTAGCACCCACAGGACATACTCTAAGGCAAGTGAAGCGGATAGAAATATCGAGTAACCCGACAGCGAGTCTGCATAAATTTATTGCAGATGAGGAACGAAATTGGATGGCAAAGGCTATAAAAGAAGGACTTTATGGAGAGCCGTGATCGCCGGTATTCTGAAGGGACATGGCGCAGCACAAAAGAAACTCCTAATTTTATAGTTTTCTTTAATATCAGCTCCCAAAAAGATTACGGCACCGATAAAGGGGAGAAAAATATATGTTCACTGCAAAAAATCAATGCTGATCGATATTTTAAAACGCTGTGAAGACACTTAAAAGCTACAATTTGGAAATCGAAGCCAATTTCGCTTCCGTTCGCATTTCTTTTCTATCCTGTTCTTTCAGTTTCGCTTTGCTAAAAAAATCTTATGAAAAAAAAGTCGCCAAAATACAAAACAAAAAAGAACAAAAAAACAAAAATAAAATCAACGCACGAGACATTAAAAGTTTATATAAATACAATTTGTTTATACTGTATATTTACAGAGTAATATTTTTTTATTTTTATTAAAAAAAAAAATCCACAGCAATCACAATACCTACAACAATTCCAATCTTTTAGTAATACTAGCATCAATTCCAGACCACTGACAATCCCATTATTACAGATTTTTAATTAATTTTGCAGTTTTATAAATTGTTGGGACGCCCGCGCCTGTTCGGCTATAATGGACTATTCCATTACTATGTAAAGTAATGGTGGCATCGACGGGCAAAAATAGACAGACATTTTTTGGCCGGGCCATATAGCCCGGAAATCCCAGTTATAACTGACCATGTGTCACATGTTGCCCTTACTGGGAGGGACAACTAAATATAGAGTGTGCCGAGCAGCCGTACTCTACTACGACACTGTCAGCTCTCTGCCTTCGGGTAGAGGGCGGCGCTCTCTGCTTCCGAGCAGAGAGCTATAACCCAGTCGTGGTTCCGCCGAAGAGTAGAAGCACGACTGGGCAAAAATAGACAGACATTTTTTGGCCGGGCCATATAGCCCGGAAATCCCAGTTATAACTGACCATGTGTCACATGTTGCCCTTACTGGGAGGGACAACTAAATATAGAGTGTGCCGAGCAGCCGATCGACAAGTCAGTCGTAG
This sequence comes from Ascarosepion bandense, assembly GCA_037127315.1. NCBI lineage: Eukaryota > Metazoa > Mollusca > Cephalopoda > Sepiida > Sepiidae > Ascarosepion > Ascarosepion bandense. The sequence continues at coordinate 1,995,528 of JBBBDQ010000669.1, forward strand.
ACTTCCGGTGACGACCCGGAAGTACCCATTGCTCATACTACGTCTTACGACGGTTGAGAGGATTAACCCTTATTCTTGTATTGGATACTAATAACCTTTGTAAATACTATTTTCACGGAATACAACAATTAACCTCTTCCTGTTGTTGAGTTATTTATTCTTACTTACGACATAACATAAATCTACCATTCGTCCGTACATTGAATACTGTTTCCATATCTAGTCGGGTGCTTATGCTTTTTATCTTGAGGTTCTCGCCAAAGTCAAAAGAAGGATCTGCAGTATAATTAATCCTGACTTCGAAGCCCGCCTTCAGTCACTTTCTCACCAACGTGATGTGGCTTCCCTCTGTCTATTCTACAAGTATTTTCATGGCAACTGGTCTTAAGGTTTTTTTTCCTTGTCTTCGAGTACATGTATTTCCACGTGCTACAAGTTTGGCATCTAGGTCCCATTTTTTTACGGTCGAAATAGTTAAATGCAACTTCCTTTTCTATTCTAACAGTTTCTTTTCTCGATCTTCCTGTTTTTGGAACTTCCTTTCCGTTTGCTTTGTCCCTGATAGCTATAATCACTAAAAGTTTAAATGCAACATCAATTGTCATCATCTATCTCCTTGATTCCCATCCATCTCTTATCCTTTCTTTAACATCATATATGGAGGTTGGTTTTCTCTCACTGCAACCTCCTGCACACCAGTAGAATGCATGGCTTCCTTTGTGTCAAATAATTATTTGAAAAATATCATTTCTATAATAAAATCACTGAGAAATACATTTGCGTTTAACACGATCATCATCAGTCAGCTATAATCTCGCCTATGTATTTTGCTATGTCCTTGCAAGGTCATAACATGCATGAATTCAAATATCATATAATAATTCTGCTTGTTCCTTCCTTAGGTAGTTACTTAGTTTCCCCGTCCGTTACGCCACTGAAGAAAGATAACACACTTACTCTCTACACGAGCTTTTTCTTCCCCTCTATCTTTTTATAAACGCTACACTCCTCAGCCTTTCTCTCACCTTTGCCAAACGGAAGGGTAGTAAAGAGTGAGAGCGTAAGAGAATAGAGCCTATAGAATTACCGTAGCAGTAGCAGCTTAAGCTGTTGGTTGTAGCAGTAATTGTGTGTGTGTGTGTGTGTGTGTGTGTGTGTGTGTGTGTGTGTGTGTGTGTGTGTACTGTACAATATAGTCAAATAGGTAGGTTTGTTTTCGTATCCCGCGACCTAATAACGAAATCTCTGGCCTCTACACCCTTGGCCATTACTCAGTTGGTCTTTATGTTTGAAGGCGTTACTATCATTTGTAGTATGACAAATTAAAATTATCCTTCCGTGGAAATTTTTTTATAATCGAGTCACCCCATGCAAGGCAATACCGCCACAGGTGTGCAGGGTGTTATTTAATAGGAGAGTGAAGAGAGAAGAGAACAGGTCAGAGTAGGTGTCGGAAAATAGGTGAGAAAAGGACGGGTACATTGATGTAAAGAGAGCTGCGTGAGAGCAAAGTAAGAAAAAGGATGATAAGTAAGAAGTTAAGAGATGAAAGTTGACGTGGCATTTAAACCCGTGGACATTGTAACTATTAGCGAAACAAGAATACGGAAGGGGGTTCCACAGGCGGGCAGTACGAGAAAAGAAACTGCTGGAGTAGAAGTTGCGGTTACACGTGATTTTTTAACAGTAAAAGGGTGGGGTCTTTTTGTCAGTCTAGCAGCTCGAGTAAACTCGACCTCATGTAGCCGAGCTCGTCGGAGCAGAATTCGTGAAAGTATTTGTAGAAGAGACAGAGGGAAGCCACATCTCGTCGGTGAGTGAGAGAGAGAGACTGGAGTCGGGCTGCCAGGTCAGGATCGATCACATTGCAGATTCTTTTTTGGATCTTGTCGAGAACCCCAAGGTGAACAGCAGGGGCGCCCAACCATAACCAATACAGAGATTTGGTAAAATCCGTTCGCTTTATTACAGTTCTTGTACGTACTGAAAGTTTCAACATATTTTTTACTCTTGTTTACCTTTCAGCGTCCATATATCGACACAGAAAAGCATAAAACTTTGTGCTTTCCTTTGTGGTCAGTAATCCATCGTTGGGAGGAAGTTCAAGCGGTTGTATTTAATCGATGACCTTCTGTTGTGACGCCGCTCAGCGCAGTGGTTTGTCAAAGCCTCGACTGTTCGTTCTTTCTTTAAATTTTTGACTGATGCATTTTTTCTTTTTTTATTCAAATTTCAACATCATCACTTCCGATAAAGCTTCTGAAATTAACTCGCCTCAATCGAGCCAATCCTGAAGTGAGAAAATACCGACTGACCGGGCAGTTGACCTCTGTTTTTTTCAGATAGTTTCCAAAAGAGACTGCTTTAACTTTTCGACTTAAAAAAACGAAAAAAGAAGGAAAGAAAAGAGAAAGAAGAAGAAAAAAACATAACAATTATTTAACTTACTTATTTGGCTTCTAAATAGAATTCGCATTTCTGGATGTGCGTTTTGGTGCATTGGATATCGGCTCGGAACGAGAATTCGGGGAGCCGAGTTCGAATTCCAAGCTGAATTCATTGCTTTCACTTATGCGCAAATACCCTTGGGAAAGGTATTAAGCCGTCTATTCCTTCCAGTTATGGGTTAAATAACAGGACAGATTGGGTTCTATAGCCTTGGTCGGCAACCAGTCTACCGCAGAAAGCAATGGCAACCTTCTGAGGGATAATCTTTGCCCAGTCAGTCATGTCTCTTTTGAGACATGATCGCCCAAACGTGTATCACGTATGGCACTTAACTGACTGACTTATTTGGCTTCCAAATAAAATTCGAATATCAGAACATTGGTTTAACTCATATCAGAGTGTGAATCTAGATTTTGGCCTGTATTGTTTTATAACAATAATTTTACAACTAACCTATCAGTAAGTTTATGAAGTCTAACAGGATTCCAAGAAACAGAAAATGTTATTACATTTAAATCGTTAAAGATCATAGTTGACAGGAAAGTTGGAAAAGATTTCTCTCAGCGAGAAGTTTTGAAAGAAAAAACTATTAGCATAGAACTAAGGCTCACATCTAGCAATTTCAGCGTTAAATTGATGAGCGCTGTGGTGAAATATGACCTGGGAAATTCTAATATATATCTGTGGCTAAGAGGCCGCAATGTCTCGCCTGCCCTGTTGGAGCTGCCATTTGCAATTGAAGTAAAGCGCATGCGTAGTTCTAGTGCTTTTAAAACTATCACTAATTTGAATGCGTGATTGAAAATCTGAATAAAATATGAGCAGGTAGAGATAAAAATCAACAGAGCTTGACTTGTGCTGAATTAGGCTCGGTGCAATTGCCAACTACAACATCTAGATGCGAATTTAGTGTTACATTGAAATTCTAAACGTCGAAGTAAAAATCAGAAGCGCAAGAAACAGAAGAGACTTCCAAAGCAAGAGGTTTGGGAGAAGAAAATATTAGCATGTAACTTACGGTTATATATTCTTTTGCAGCGGGGTATGGTTTTGTCCAGAAGTGTATTTGCACTGAAATATCAGAGAGTGCGAAAAACCCAGGTGGCATTCAGGGTTTTGTTTTGACGAACAAGTAGTCGTAGTCGAGATCAGAAAGGATAAGCACTCGAGATATGTCACGTATCGAGCGAGGCACGCCTATTTAAAAGATTAGAGACAGGAGTAAAGGGAAGACAAATCAAAAGTCAAATATCCCTCGTGTGCGCAACCTCCGCTCAACCTCTCCTTCAAATTGAACAAGTCACCGAATACACAGAATAAAAAAGTGTTGTATATTTCCATATATCTGTTTTTATCACCAAATCTAAGAAGATCCACAATTTTGATTTAAATTTTATTTATAATATACAACACCCAGCCATTTTAAATTATGAGACCTAGCCTCCAATTTAATACTGCGTTTAAATTTGTAAAGTTGAATTACCAAAGAGGAAAGCATACTGGAATAATTACCATGACAACATTTATAGAAAATGTTCAGTGAAAGCGGAAGTGGTTTAAAAATGAAATTCCTAGGCATATAAGATTATTTCTTTGAGGTAATATCTTAGTTAATTACGATTTTAGGATAGAATACGAACTGTCCAAAAAATTAAGACACGCGGCTGGGTTATCAAGATTGATGCATAAAATTATTGAACTGTTTGAGGATACTGTTATTGCAGCATGAAAAGGTGAAATATAAATTAAAAACTTCTTATTCAATGTAGTATGCGAATTACCAATTACTCTGGAAGAAATAAAATTAACAAGACATGTTTATTGCGGAAATAAAAAAATATAAAATAAGAACGCAGTCCAGACATGAACGCTTACTCGCTATGTAACAGTGTACTGATGGATGCACAAAGATTAGTAATACCTAGTTTATTATTACAAAAGCAGAAAAAAGTAATCAACTTTTTTATTACAGTGAAATTTTTCCACGAAATATATGCAAGATATGGCATTCCGAATACCATAATCTCGGATAACGGGACACAGTTCACTCATGACGAGTTTGAAGATTTCCTGAAAGTCAAGACTAACAAACAAAATAAACATAAACTGAATTTCACTCCCCAAAACAGAATATATCACTTATCAGAAACATAGGAATAGTGGTATAGATTATGATTTTCTTACGAGTACAATGAAAAAGTAAGCGAATAAGCGCTACAAAATTTCTGAGAGCATACCAGATAACGCCAAATCCCCGTTCACCATCAGTCATTTCACCGGCAGAATTGATGAAGGCAAGAAAAATTATACAAAAATTAAAAGCTGGTATTTGGTGACTATTCCTCATTGAAGCGCTCGCTGCTTTCAGCCTTGTACTACATCTAAGCTATGCTTAGTACATCACGATATTAGGCGCGTGTTTTGCAATCTTGTTTTGCTAGACCATTGAACTGAGTAATCAGTTCAATCCTCAGTTGTTACTCTATACTGATGTGAGTTGGGCCTCATCTGTGCTATGCTTAGTAAATCCCTATTTTAAAAAGACACTTCGTCGTGGCGTAAGTTTAAGCAATCATATCTCGCGAAATGAATTATGACTGAGCAGTGAGTTCCATTTTCATTAATCTCGGCTTTGTGCCACAACCAGCTCACTATTTGATGGGTCCTGGGTATGACAGTAAACTGCATCCGGCAGCAAGGCCTTTGATTAGGAGATTGTAAGAAGCATGGAACCACCTCTTAATTGCTGTTGTTCCCTGTCAACCATTACCCTGAGTGGTAGCATAGTGGTAGTGGTTTCAGATATGGGCAAATAGTTAACCCCCGAACTGGAGTCAAATCACTATGAGATTATAAAAATAAACTTTATTAGAAAAATATTACCAACAGTATATTTTTGAAGGAAAAATTTATTATCAGCAATACATTTTTAAATACAAAATTAGAAGACATCTTTAGTTTTCTAAAATAAAATTAAAAATAAATTTCATCAAAATTTAACTAAATTAACTATCTCACTATAACTAAACATTAAAAAAAATACCTGAAAGCCCCACCTTTTTGGCATTAAATACGCCACAGAGGTTGATATGCCATTAAACAAAACAACTTCAAACACAAACTATTTGATTCCTAATGAGAATTTTAACGTGTTGTGGTGGTTAACAAAATAGCTTACGATAGAGTATTGAGTTCAAGCCATACTTGGAGCCTAGTGATGCATCCAAGAGACGCTTAGCATGAACAAATCGACGTGGTGTTAGCAAACGTGTCTCCTTAGGTTAAGTAAGACTGAATAGTAAGTTCAGTCCTTACTGGGTGCTCTATATTAATGATCTTGTGCCTCATCTAAGTTTCACTTTGAAAAGTAATATTAAGTCCAAGACACATTTTGTCGACAGTGAGCAATGATCAGTTTAACGTACGAAACTGGCAGCATTTCAAATATCTTCCCGAACACGAATTTCTTAGATTTTGAAGATTTAAATCGTTTTAATATTGCAGGATTTAAAACGAAGTTCTTAACTTTCAGCTAAAATATAATTTCGGTCGATTTTCTTTCTTTACTGAAATTTCCGGCGATCTACTTCCTGTAATGAAAGTAATGCGCTATTGTATTTCTACGCTTATACTTTAATTACAGGAAGTACAACGCCGGAAGTTTCAGTAAAGGAAGAAAATCGACCAAAAATCGACCGAAATTTGTTGTCCTACGCAGTACGTCATTCTGCAGTTAATTACATTACTTCGTGAGAGTTACAGGAGAGAAAAAGTGGGAGATATAGTTCGTTTTTTTATGAACCTTCAAATAAAAAAAGCTAGGTTTCTTCAATAACTAATTGTTGATTTGAGTTCAGCATATGCATTTGCATACAAATAATGCTATTTTGGATAAATTTGAAGGGGGAAAAGCCTTCGGCACCTAAAACGAATATTTACCAAAAATTTTAAGTTAGTTTATGCGATTCCAAAAATGGTCGGTATTCTCTCCTAGCCTTTGTGAATGCAGAAAATCAAGCCTGTGACAAAATTCAAACGAGGAACGTAGGCTAATTAATTTTAATCAGTGACAAACTTTTATGGCCTCCACAAGGAATAAACAATGTTATTTCAGGCCGGCTTCGTAAGCTGGTCGAAAGTTTTTGGACGGAACTGATTACTTTTAGAAACAGATACTAGCTTCATTAAGATTAGGTGAATATATACTGAAATATTATTCTTAGTCTTAAATAATTTCCTTTTATGTTTATAAAGTTCAGTCTTAAAAGAATCAATAAAAAAATCAGCTCTTGTATATATTTTGATTAAAATTACTTCATGTTTTGATGGGAAAAAGCTTGCTTCGAATTCTTGAGTCTCGTTGAATGTTCAGGTAAATATGGCGGGTGATTACAGTGGGCCGGGTAGAACAAACTAGCCGAGTTCCAAAAATTTTTTGTTTTGTTTTGTTATCCTTGCTGTATATGCCTTTGTTTCGTCATGAGGAAAACATTTCCCCCATTGCAAGCCCATTTCAATCGAACTTTTATGGACACGTTGTAGCTGTTGGATTTCGAAATATGCATTCAGTGCTTGATTGGGGGAACCTGAAGCAGACTACCACCACGTTTATTTTCGTTGTTTTTCATTTTGTTTTTTAATTTTTCAGCGCAGTCTTATCGAATTTTATTTAAACTTTCCAATTATCAGAAACAATTTTGAAAAGTTACAATATTTAAACAAATTTAAGTGGGGGTCTCAGTTTCTCATACAACGTTAAAGTAAATCGATCCTCCATTTTCAAACCACTATAAGGTTGAATAAGAAACTGCCCCCCCCCCCAAATCGTTTAAATATTTAAATTTTTGCAAATCTTTTTGTCATTCGTAAAGTTTAAGGTGTAAAAGATAATATTGCATTGAAAAAAGTCCAAAAGATTTGATAATGAACAAATTTACAGGTAGCAGTAATGTCGTACCGACGACTGGTTTCAAAATAGAGGCTCGATCAGAAACTGATCCCCACCAGAAAATGTTTGAATATTGAAATTTTTCAAAAATTTTTTGTCAGTCGTAAAGTAAAGAAGGTAATCAATAGGACTGCGCTGAAAAAAAAAAAAAAAAAAAATGAAAAACAGCGAAAATAAACGTGGTGGTAGGTCCTACCCTTTTACAGTAAAACAGATAAGATGTAACCGTAATTTATACTCCAACAACCTGTTTTTTCTCGCGCTTCCCGCCTGTGGAATTCCCTTCCGCATGTCTGATTTCTCGACAGCTACAATCTCCAAGAGTTTAAATGTAATGCCAATAGACACCTCCTATCACACTAACTTGCATCTATTCTCCCAACACTCTCACCACCTACCCAACCCTCATTCTGATATTTCTTATATTTAACCATCCTTTCTCACCACTTTCCCCTCTATGTAACCCCCTACACAATAGTGGCAGTTAAATGCCTTGCTCAGGGTGAAACGATTATAAAAAAAAAAAGAAAAAAAAGTCTGCTTCAGGTCCGCCCTTGAATGCATTTTAAGAACTCGAATAATAACCCGACGATCCCATGACACGCACAAGATTACCTTTCTTCCACAAAGCTCTGCTTTGAGGGCGGTTGTGGAGATTTATTCTTGTCATTCCTTTTGCCTCTTGGTTTGATTATTGTCTATTTTTAAAACATTTCATCTCATGAAAGGCAATAAAGCTACTAAGACACAAAAGGGTTACTGATTGTTAAAAAAAAGAAAAGAAAAAGAGAAATATTATTCAGTCAGTTAAGTGCCATACGTGATACACGCTTGGGCGATCATGTCTCGAAAGAGACATGACTGACTAGGCAGAAGATTATCCCGCCACAATTGCCATTGCTTTCTGCGGTAGACTGGTTGCCAGCCAAGGCTATAGAACCCAATTTACCCTGTTATTTGACTCATAGCTAGAAGGGGAAGAGATGTATTATATTATTAAGTAGTAATTAATGGGGGATCAGTTTATTACTTCATAACAATATAAAACCGATTCCCCACTTTATTCCCAGTAGAAGCCTTAATCATGTTTTCAACTATTATATTTAGTCAGTCAGTTAAGGGTCATATGTGATACATGCTTAGGTGATCATGTCTCGAAAGAGACATGACTGATTGGCAGAAGTTTATCCCGCAGTAGATTGCCATTGCTTTCTGCGGTAGGATGGTTGCCAACCAAGGCTATAGAACCCAATCTGTCCTGTTATTTAACTCATAACTGTAGAGAAGTGACGGATTAATACCTTTCCCAAGAGTATTTGCGCGTAAGTGAATGCAACGAATTCAACTGGATAACTAAAAGGCAAGAATCCAGAAAACCGTTTGAAAAGCCAGAAGTGGGGGAGAAGAAAACGTCAGCATAGAACTTACGGTTACATCTAAAATTACGTTTAGATCTTAAAAGAAATGAGAAATGTCATCTGTACAAACCTTTGCTAGCCCGAAAAATCACAGAATATTCCTGGAGCTGGGTTCCTCCCCGAAACACTGTCAGGTAGATTTTTTACATTCATTTCACTCCAAACAAAATAATAAAGCACCTAGGTTGGTATTTAGGTCCCACCATTTTAATATCGGTTAAATTTAATCGCTACTTCTACACCAAAAGTTCCAGTTCCTCGCAACTCCCCCCTGTGGAACACCATTCCATTTTCCTTCCGTTTACATATTACATAAATACTGTTTACATATTTGGTCAGAAGTTTCTGTTATTTATCGCGACATTCTCGACAAAATCCAAAGAAAGTTCTGAAATGTAATCAGGCCTGACTTGCTCTCTCGACTTCAGTCTCTTTTTCATCGACATGAAGTGGCTTCTCTTTGTCTTTTCTACAAATAATTACATGACAACTTCTCTGATGAACTTGGTGCCCCGTTGACGTGAATTTTACTAGAGTGTCATCTAGGTCTCACTTTTTTTTATCGTTGAAATACTTAGATGCAACTACGCTTCTAGTTGAATAGTTTCTTTTCTCGCACTTCTTGTCTGTGGAACTCTCTCCCATTTACTTGTTTCTCTGATGGCTACTATCTCCAAAAATTTAAGTCTAACGCCAGTTGCCACCTTCTTAAGTCCCGGGGAAGTTACAGTGAGAGAAAAAAATTGAGTACAGGGAGTGTTCAAGAAAAAAGAAAAATCTCTGGGTACAGGGGAGTATTCAAGAAAAAACTGTAACCTCCATTCTTGGGTGTGATATGATTAAAATGAAACGCAAGTAGCTAGTGAGCCTGAGAGAATATAAAAAAAAGGAAACATTATTAGAGAGAGAGGGGGAGGGGGAGAGAGGGAGAGAGAGAGAGGGGGAGAGAGAGAGAGAGAGAGAGAGAGGGGGAGGGGGAGGGGGAGGGGGAGAGAGAGAGGGAGAGGGAGAGAGAGAGGGAGAGAGAGAGAGAGAGGGGGAGAGAGGGAGAGGGAGAGAGAGAGGGAGGGAGAGGGGGAGGGAGAGAGAGAGGGAGGGAGAGGGAGAGAGGGAGAGAGAAAGGGAGAGGGAGAGAGAGAGCAAAAAAAAAAGGAAATAAGAAGGTAGAAAATAACGATTGGAACTGCATTTAAATTTTTGAAGATCAAATTTGACTAGAAAGCAAGAAGCCTAATAGGTGCTACTACTCCAGGTTAGGTTAGACCTGGGAACAACAAAAATTAAGAGGTGGTTCCATGTTACTCACGACCTCCAAATCAGAGGCCTTGCTGCCGGATACAGTTTACCGTCAATTCCAGGACCTGTTTGCATAGAACTTAAGTTTACATCTAGCGAATTCAACAATGAATTGATGAGACATTTTTTGCCAACCTTGTTTCACAAGCGAGAAATATAGTAAAAGAGACGGTTAGGCTAGAATTTACAGTTACATCGACAGAATTTACGGTTAGATCTTTTCATGGTCACTGCTCCGTGGCATTTCGACATTATTCGAACAGTTTCTTTTCTCGCACTTACCAACAATACATTTTTGAAGGAAATAAATTATTACCAGCAATGTATTTTTGAATACAAAAGGACTTACCCTGTCCTCAGACCTCAAATGGAAGCACTATATTGAATCCATAGCAAAATCGACTGCTAAGAAGATTGGGTCACTATGTCGATCCAGGATGTTTTTCCCACCTGAATCCATCCTGCATATATACAAGTCAACCATCCGTCCGTGCATGGAGTACTGCTGCCATTTATGGTCAGGTGCCCCTGCCGTTCTCCTCAGTGTTCTTGACAAGCTCCAAAGAAGAGTCTGTAATGTGATAGGTACTGATCTGGCGACTCGACTGCAGCCACTTTCCCATCGTCGAAATGTGGCCTCCCTCTGTCTCTTCTATAAATACTTTCATGGCTTCTGCTCGGATGAGCTTAAGTCACTGATGCCTCCTCAACAGGTGTTTACTCGTGCAACCAGACTGGCAACTGGGTCCCACCCATTCACAGTCAGGTTAGCCAAACGCAGACGACAATTCTACTCCTGCAGCTTCCTCTCTCGCACTTCCCGCCTGTGGAACTCACTCCCGTATTCTTGCTTTCCTGACGGCTACGACCTCCAGAAATTTAAAAGCAAAGTTAATACTCACCTACTAACCACTGGACTCTAGCTCTCTCCCCTCCCCTGTATAATCTTCACGTTCTCTCCGCCCATGTATCTGTCATTGCACCTGCTTTCTCAGCTTTCTATTGTTCCGTTCTAACTAGCTTGTACTCCTCACTCTTTTCTAACTAATCTTTCTACATTTATGTAACCCCCTGCACATCAGTGGCGTTTCTGCCTTGCTCGGGGTGAAATGATTAAAAAAAATACAAAAAAAAAAAACAAAAAAAAATGGAAGGCATCTTCAGTTTTCTAAAATAAAATATAAAAAAAAAATGAATCAAAATCTGACTAAATCAACCTTTTCATTATAACCGAACATTAAAAAACAACAACCTAAAAACTCCACATTTTGGCATTAACTAACCCACAGAGGTGTTGATATGCCGTTAAACAAAACATAAACTCAAAATCTGACTAAATCAACTTTCTCACTATAACTGAACATTAAAAATCAAATACCATAAAACCCCACCTTTTTGGCATTAAATAACCCACAGAGGAATCGGTGAGCCGAGTTCGAATTCCAGTTGAATACACTGCATTCACTTAAGCACTGGTAACCTTGGGAAAGGTATTAATATGTCTCTTCCCTCCCGTTATGGATTAAATAACAGGGTAGGACTTAGGGACAAATCCCAATGAATCTTGATACTCGAAAAGAAAAAAAGTACTACGAGACACAAAACTTATATAAAAACAACAATAAATTGTTAAAAGAAATAGGTATTACCTGCAATAAATAAAGTAAAATTTAGTTGGCAATAAATGACCCGACGAGGTTGAAATGCCATAAATACCAAACGACATTAGCATCAATGTCCACCCTTTTACCGTTAGAATGCTATTTATCTCGACGTTCTCGACAAATTCCAAAGAAGGATCAGAAATGTAATCGGGCCTGACTTGCTATCTCAACTTCAGTTACTTTCTCACAGACATGAAGTGGCTTCTCTCGGTCATTTCTACAAATATTTTCATGACAATTGCTCTGATGAACTTTTTAACTCTTGATGCCCCGTAGACGTGAATTTAAGCGTGCTGCTAAATTGGCAATTAGGTCTCTCTCTCTCTTCCCATTGAAATACTCAAATACAATCACCGCCTCTACTTAAATAGTATTCTTTTTTATGTATATATTTCTATAAAAGTGTATTTTTATACTTTCATAGTGTCTTGACCCCAGTTTGGGGGTTAACTATTTGCCCATAGCTGGGACCCTAATAGGTTCTACTACTCCAGGTTAGGTTTGACCTGGGAACAACAAAAATTAAGAGGTGGTTCCATGCTACTCACGACCTCCAAATCAGAGGCCTTGTTGCCGGATACAGTTTACCGTCAATCCCAGAACCTATTTGCATAGAACTTAATTTTACATCTAGCGAATTCAACAGTGAATTGATGAGACATTTTTTGCCAACCTTGTTTCACTCATTGTTATTAAACTGTTATGGTTTATTTTAAGAACAGTTACTTGAGATGACACATTCTTCATTAAAATTTGTTCCCCAAAACAGAATATATTTGAGATTTAATCTTATAGTAATAATGTTTATTTTTCCTTTAAATATTTAGAAGGGTGAAACGAAGGTATATATATATATATATATATATATATATATATATATATATATATATATATATATATATTCCTGATTTAATTAATTTTAATTAACATCAGAGGAAATGTCCCAGAACTATTTTGGAAAGAATTTCTTAAATTCTATCCATTAAGAATATTTTATATTGCTTAGCAACGGAACTCTCTTTTCTTTATTTGTCGGAGAATTTTCCTATGTCTTAATATTTTGCTTAGCTTCGTGACGCTAACTTTCAATATTTCTATGCCGTCTTAGAATTTAATAGCATTCGAATTTTCTGAAAAGGTATTGTCAATGTGTCTTGTGGTGCAGTAGATATCGGTGGGCCGAGTTCGAATTTGAGCTGAATTCGTTGCACTCACTTACACGCAAATGCATCGGGAAATATATTAATCCGTTGCTTCTATCTTCAGTCATTGTTTACATAGCAGAACTGACTGGGCTCTATAGCCTCGATAGGCAAAAATCTACTGCACAACTGTAATGACAACCTACCGAGGGAAAACTTTCTGCTCAGTGAGTCGTGTCTCATTCGAGATATGGTCGTGTAAGCGTGTATCACGCATAGCATTTAACTGAATGATTGTTACTATATGGTTACTTCGACGTGGTGTAGTTGTTAGCGAGCTTGACGAGTAATCGTGCGAGGATTCCTGTCCTCCTATCTTGATTACGTTTTATCACAACGTCCGGATAAAACTTCTGACCAGCCCAGATCAGAAGACATGCTTCCATCGAGATATGAATTTCGTATCCTAATGCACATTACCGTGCCCTTGTAGTGAACAAAACAAATTCTAGATTTAAAAAATTAAATGCTAAGCACTGACTCATTGATTTTGTTAGAAATTTATGAATTTTCTCGAATTTACAAAACCTTGCTTAATACGCACAAAACTCGCAAACATTTCACACCTCAATGTGAAATGTTTTCAGCCAATAGAAAACTAGGAAAAACAAACCTAAAAACAAAATAGAAAGGCCAAAATCACATCTGGGATTGAATTCCGAAATGACCTACACACGATATAAAAGACGGGACAAGACGACCGTCACCAGAGAGATAAGATGATGAGCATAATTAACACGTACCCTTGAAAAACGTCAAGCGATCGTTATTATTATTGTCGCTATATTTCTATCCCACCTCTCATCTCTCGCCTCTTTCCTTTCCTCCATTCACTCTGATCGATAACCTCAAAGACCCTCCTATCCAACGACAACGCTCATACATACATACATACGTTCCTGCCTACATACACATAAACTCCTTCTTGCAAAGACTACTACAAATTGATACCCTTAACCTCTTAATACTATGTCTCTTGGAACGTTTAACTTCTACCAATTCATTATTCTATCAATAAATTTCTATTTAAACATGCAAAAGGTATACATTAATTCTTCCACAAATCCACATATTCTAATCTCCAGCCTGTTGATAACTTTCTGATAATTCTGGTTAAAACCTGAAAGTTATAGGAAGTTTGGTTATATTTGACACAAGGCCGATTTAATAAACATTATCTCTACTGCTTCACTTTTACGTGTCAGCTTCTCTACTGATTAGGCTAATGGAACTAGATTTCTCTTGATTTGGTCTGCGTAATGGCGGTATAATGGATATGGGCTCGGAATGAGAGAAATCCCCAAGCCTAGTTCGAATTTCCATTCGAGATTGTTATATTGCGTAAGAATATAATCGAGAAAGGTATGAATGTATATTCTCCTCCCAGCTATAGGTTAAATAGTAAGACTTGTACCAGCAAAAATTATTGTTATTCTGAAATAATTGTTAATGCAATATTCAGTCACGAATAAAGAACTCTCTTTCATTCATTGCAACTGTTACTATTAACGGTTTGGATGACTGATATCTAACTCAGTGAAGGGCCATACCTAATATACACTTGGGTGATCATGTCTCATGACTAAACAGAAGATTTTCTTTCAATAGATTGCTAATACTTTCCGTGATAGACTTCTTGCTAACTAAGGCTATATAACCCAATCTGTCCTACTATTTAACTCATAGCTGGAAGCAGAAGAGACCGGTTAATATCTTCTCAATGTATTGCTCATAACTGAATGCAACGAATTCAAATGTAATTCGAACTCGGCTCAATGATTTCTCCTTCCCAGTCGATATTCACTGCATCACAATTTTATGCCAGAAAAAAGTTTTAACAAAAAACGTTCAGAAAAATAGATTGAATAAATCTTATCAGAGACTAAATGTGCAGTCATCAGAATGTTAACTAAGTTGAATGAAACTTAGAATTCATTATAGTGAATTACATTCAATTTTTTTTTTAAAGTTGAGCAAAAAGAGCAACCAAAAATGCCAAATACAGGTGGGGATACTAAAATCAAGCAGGTACAAAAATTTCAATACCTGGGAAGTGTTCTAATAGAAAACAGAAAGTGTGACACAGAGACCCTCAGGCGAATTGGCACGGCGAAGGAAGCATTCCAGAAGTTGCGTAAAGTATTAAGAAACAGAACAATTTTGCTAGAAACAAGGAAGAGAGTACTGGATTGCTACGTGCTGTCCATCCTTCAATATGGCAGTGAATACTGGACAATACCATCAAAGATGAAGGAAAAAATTGAAGGCGAATTGGCATGGCAAAGGACGCGTTCCAGAAGTCGAGCAAAGTATTAAGAGACAGGAAAATTTCGCTAGAAACAACGAAAAGAGTACTGGATTACTATCTAATGCCAGTTCTTCAATATGGCAGTGAATGCTGGACAGTAACATTAAAGATGAAGGAAGAACTTGAAGCAAGTGAAATGTGGTTCTACAGAAGAATGCTGCAGATATCATGGACCGAGCATGTGAGCAATGATGAGGTTTTTGGAAAGGATGGAAACGAAAAGGAAATTAATATCGCGCATCAGGAAGAGACAGCCAAAGTTCCTGGGACATGCAATGAGGAAGGAGGGCTTGGAGAATCTGATACTAACAGGTCAGATAGAGGGGAAAAACAAACATAGGAAAGCAGCGGATAACATATTTGAAGGACCAGAGCAGGTGGATGACAGAACTGGGACTGCGTGTTGTAACAGGAGAAAACGTGCTAGGGATAGGGAGACGTGGAAGGCTATGATCGCCTACGTCCTGAAAGGACAAGTCACACAGAAGAATAAGAAGATTGATTCAATCGGCGAGAAACTTCCTTAACAATAAGATATTATATCCAATATGAAATGATTTGTTTGAACATTATTTTTGATCGATACTCGTATTTAAGTAGATATTTTGTTTATAATCAAACAGTATTATATATTTATTTCTACCGGCCTGATTATTTACGATAAATTTTTTGTCACGAAAATGTGTGTCATTCGGCAGCATTCGAACCTGCGACCCCTATCCACATGTAACACGTTGTGCTATAGGTTTAATTTGACTTTGTTTAGACTAATCGTCATTCATAATCGAGAGGTCTAAGACGCACCAGATCACATGGTGGCTTCCCCCGGTGTGGATAGGGGTTGCAGGTTCGAATCCTGCCAAATGACATACATTTTCGTAACAAAAAAATTATCGTAAATAATCAGGCCGATGGAAATAAATAAATAATACTGTTTGATTATAAACAGAATATCTACTTCAATACGAGTATCGATCAAAAATAATGTTCAAACAAATCATTTCAAATTGTCGGTTGTTTATAACCAGCTTCGTTAATCTTTATATCCAATATATATATATATATATATATACACACACACAGAAGAGAGAGAGAGAGAGAGAATGTGGAGGGCAAGAAGCCGTAAAGTCTATCCTGAACCGGTACAAGTCCCTACAACTTCAAAAGAAAAATAAATAAAATCGGCCATTGCTTTCAGAACAACTACAAACAAATATCTAGAGCTAATTGTGAAATCATAACTGCCATAATTCTATTTTTTTTTTACTCTCCATATAACATTGTGTGTAAACAAAACTGCGCCATGACTTTCTCGGCTTTCTCGGCTTTAAAAGGTAAAGTGAAATAGCACAGGAAGCAAGATTTTCAGATGAGACAAAATAATCGGCAAAGAAATAATTGTTTGACAATTGGTATTTTTTGCTTTGGAAGTGGAGATAGTTTTTTTTATTTTTGGTTTTTCGCAGACTCCGATAATTTCTTGGTTCTTTTTTCTTTTATTATTTTCTTAACTTTGGTTATATTTCGGCCATTTGCCGGTGTATGTTTGCTTCCATCCGTCGTTTTTGTATTACCTTTCTTTCTTTCTTTCTTTCTTTCTTTCTTTCTTTCTTTCTATTTTGTTTTCCTTTATTTTTCTTTCTTTCTTTCTTTCTTCCATTTTATTTTCTATTTTGTTTTCTTTCTTTCTTTCTTTCTTTCTTCCATTTTATTTTCTATTTTGTTTTCCTTTGTTCTTTCTTTCTTTTTTTCTTTGTATATTTTTCCTTCTTTCTTTTCTTCTTGTCGTTTCTCTCGTTCTTTCTTTCTTTCTTTCTTTTCATTTTCTTACTTATTTCTTCTCTTTCTTTCTTTCTTTCTATTTTGTTTTCCTATATATTTCTTTCTTTCTTTCTTTCTTTCTTTCTTCCATTTTACTTTCTATTTTGTTTTCTTTCTTTCTTTCTTTCTTTCTTTCTTCCATTTTATTTTCTATTTTGTTTTCCTTTGTTCTTTCTTTCTTTTTTTCTTTGTATATTTTTCCTTCTTTCTTTTCTTCTTGTCGTTTCTTTCTTTCTTTCTTTCTTTCTTTCTTTCTTTCTTTCTTTTACCATTTTCTCTTCATTCCATATATCTAGCACCTTTATTTTCTTTCAATCCATATTTCGTTCTTTATATATTTAGGTCACCGTTCTTTCCTTTCATTTCTTATTTCCTTTCTGTCTTTCTTTCTTTCTTTCTTTCTTTCTTTGCTTTCTTTTTTCTATATATCTGTCACCATCTTTCCATCTTTGTTACTATCTTTTCATTCAATTTTTTTCTATGTGACTGTCACCTTCTTTTTTTCCCTTTTTTTCATTTTCGTCATTTCTGCCAGTTTTCTTGTTTTTTTTTTCAATTGGAGTAGATAGATCTATCTATCGCCCGGTTCACACTCCACCCACGTCTATTGAACAGGTTAAGAGTCTCATCCCTTGTTCCCTGTTTAGGATGTGGTTTCCGGCTTTCTCTTTTCCAATCTTCTCACTTTGTTTTTTTTTTCCAATTGGAGTAGATAGATCTATCTGTCGCCCGGTTCACACTCCACCCTTGTCAGTTGAAAAGGTTAAGAGGCTCATCCCTTGTTCCCTGTTTAGGATGTGGTTTCTGGTTTTCTCTTTTCCAATCTTCTCACTTTGTTTTTTTTTTTTTTTCAATTGGAGTAGATAGATCTATCTATCGCCCGGTTCACACTCCACCCACGTCTATTGAACAGGTTAAGAGGCTCATCCCTTGTTCCCTGTTTAGGATGTGGTTTCCGGCTTTCTCTTTTCCAATCTTCTCACTTTGTTTTTTTTTTTTTATCAATTGGAGTAGATAGATCTATCTATCGCCCGGTTCACACTCCACCCTTGTCAGTTGAAAAGGTTAAGAGGCTCATCCCTTGTTCCCTGTTTAGGATGTGGTTTCTGGTTTTCTCTTTTCCAATCTTTTCACTATTATGTAGCCCCCTGCACATCAGTGGCGTTACCGCCTTGCTCGGGGTGATATGATTAAAAAAAAAATTCCTTGTTTCTTTCACCTTTTTTTTCTTTTCTTTTATTTCGTATATCGTTCTTTCATTTTTTAAAAATTCCATATGACAGTCGTATCCTTTTTTCATTCTATATTTCTTGATGTCTTTTTACATTTTTCATTCAACATTTCTGTCAGTTACCCCTTCTGTCATTTTTTACATTCTTTAAATATTTATGTTGCCTTCTTTTCATTCCATATTTTTTCTTTCTGAAAATTTTATTTCTATTCTGTATTCCTGTAACGTTCTTTCTTTCATTTTTTTATTCCATATTCGTATCACCTTCACTCTTTTTCATTGCTTTTAATTTCCTCTTTCTTTCCTTTCATTTCATATGTCTTTTTTCTTTCTTTTATTCTTATTCCATATACTTTTTACCTTTTTCTTTCTTCCTTTCTTTTTTCTTTCTTTTCATTTCATATTTCTTTCTTTCTTTCTTTCTTTCTTTCTTTTCATTTCATGATTATTTCCTTTCATTCCATTCTTTCTTTCTTTCTTTTCATTCCATATGACTGTCACCTTCTTTCATGCTTTCTTTCTTCTTATTTTCCATTTCTCTGTTTCTTTTTTCTCACAATTAATTCCGAATTTCTGCCATTTTTCTTTTTGCCATTTTTCTTTCTCTTTCATATTTTTCTTTCTTTCATTTTCATTCTTTTCATTCTTTTCATTCTTCTTTTCATTCTTTTCATTCTTCTTTTCATTCTTTTCCTTTCATTCTTTTCATTCTTTTCATTCTTCTTTTCATTCTTCTTTTCATTCTTTTCATTCTTCTTTTCATTCTTTTCCTTTGATTCTTTTCATTCTTCTTTTCATTCTTTTCATTCTTCTTTTCATTCTTTTCCTTTCATTCTTTTCATTCTTTTCATTCTTCTTTTCATTCTTTTCATTCTTTCTTTATTCTTTAATTTCATTCAATATTACTGTCAACTTCTTTCATTCTTTCTTTTTTTCAATTCTTTATTTCTTTGTTTTTTCTTTGTTTTTCCTCATTTCATTCCGGATTTTTTAAAACTTTTTTTGATATTCTTGCTTTCATTCCATATTTTTTCTTTCTTTCATTTTGATTCCGTATTATTTGTACCTTTTTCTTTCTCTTTCTTTCTTTTTTTCTTGCTTTCTTTTCATTTTATAATTCTATTTTCTCTCTTTCTTTTTTTCTATATTATTTTCTTTCTTTCGTTTTTAATTCCAGATTCTGTCAACTTCTTTCTTTCTTTCTTTCTTTCTTTCTTTTTATTTCAGAATTCTTTGTTTCTTATTCTTTGTTTGTTTGTTTGTTTGTTGTTTGTTTCTTTCTTTCTTTTCCCACATTTCATTCTGAATATTTGTAACTTTTTTGACATTTTTTTCCTTCCATCATTTTCCTCTCTTTTATTTTGATTCCATATAATTTTCTTTCTTTCTTTCTTTCTTTCTTTCTTTCTTTCTTTCGTTTTTTAATTCGATATTTCTTTCTTTCTTTCTTTCTTTCTTTCCATTTCGTAACTCCTTCTTTCTTTCTTTCTTTCTTTCTTTTTTCTTTCTTTCTTTTCAGACATTTCATTCCGAATGTCTGTAACTTTTGTTTTCTTTCGATATTTCTTTCTTTCGTCTGTTGGAAAATAATTCATCGCCTACAGGACCGCGAACTGCTTTTTTAAAAGTAAGGATTATGTCTACACACGCCATTTCCTTCATTCGGCCGTCAGGAAATTCAACCTTTTTTTTTTCTTGTGGACTTTATTGGATCTTGTTTTCTGAATATTTTCGATCAGCGTTTAGCAGATGAGAAGCCAGCGGAGACGAAGGGTTACATTTGTGGCAGATTTACACCAACACAAGACAAATTTGAACAAATGTAGTCAGTGTTTCCACTCAACCATTCATTGCAGTCGATGATGAGTGAATATTTTGGGAAGAATACAGATTTTTATAACACAACAGGATACCATTCAAAAAGCGATTATGGTGGCATCTCTTGAACAAAGGAAGCGAAAGCCAATTGTTTTTAGCTTAATTCCCTCCTATTTTCCGCGGAAATAAGTCCGTCATTTCAGGAAAAAAAATGTATTTCCATCAATGTATTAAACCAGACACAATGTGAATATATAACAATGTTTAAATCGAAAAACAGTAAAAAAAACATAATGATATCAGTAATATCTCTTGAACATCGGAAGGTTAGTAAAAGTGTTTTGTTTCTGTCATATATGGAAGTCAGTCGGCGTCATCTGCTGAAGGCAGAGCACAGTTATTTTATGATTTTACTTTTTATTTGAAATTACTAATTGGTAACAGATTTTGTCTGCATCGTTTAATGGCGAATATTTTTCACGTCTGAAGCAAAAAGTTGCTTCCAGCACTTCGCACCGTGATCAGTTTTCAAGTTCCTAAAACTATCAGCTTGTTCAGAAAGTAATGTTTTCATTTTACCGAGACGAAACAATAATCTGTTCGAATGGAAAACAAGTTACAATTATCCTCTCTGCTATATTAAAGACACTTGTGCATTTAATTTATATATATATATATATATATATATATATATATATATATATATATATATATATATATATATATTCATTTTAGCGAGACGAAACAAGTTACAATTATCCTCTCTGCTATATTAAAGACAGTTGTGCATTTATTTATATATATATATATATATATATATATATATATATATATATATATATATATATATATATATATATTCATTTTAACGAGAGGAAACAATAATCTGTTCGAATGGAAAACAAGTTACAATTATCCTCACTGCTATATTAAAGACAGTTGTGCATTTAATTTATATATATATATATATATATATATATATATATATATATATATTCATTTTAACGAGACGAAACAATAATCTGTTCGAATGAAAAACAAGTTACAATTATCCTCTCTTTTATATTAAAGACAGCTGTGAAGTTATTATATATATATATATATATATATATATATATATATATATATATATATATATATATTGAACAGTTTTTTAAAAGTAAGTAAATGCAGGAGAACTCGGAATTGTGAAACTGTTGGTCTTCGTCACCTTGATATATATATATATATATATAGTCATCCGCAGACAGATCTGTTTCACTGTATCAGAGCTCATTAGTACGGTTAGACATTCGATTACTTTTACCCAGGATTGAAACCTAACCAAATAGACGATTCTACCCCTGAACTATGGGCGCTCGGTAGAAGAAGGCAAATTTTTAGCGTATGATGTATCATACGTCAGTACTTAGAGTGCTCTAATTCATTACTGAATGAGCGATATATATATATATATATATATATATATATATATATATATATATATGTATATGTGTGTGTGTGTGTGTGTGTGTGTGTGTGTGTGTGTGTGCGTGCGCGCGCGTGTGCGTTTCAGTTTAAATAAATTTCAAACACTGTGTCTGCTTATTTTTGATAAAATCCGTTCATTCTCACGGATAATCTTTCGCGTATTATAATTGAAAGAAGTCAGAAATGAGCTGTAACGTTGACAGATGTTATTATCATTCATTTCTCAATCTCTTTCCGATATCATCTTCAGGGGTGTGAGTTATGATAACAAAATATTTTTTTATTATTTTTTGTTAACATAATTCACACCCCAGAAGATGATCTCGGAAAGAAATTGAAAGTACTTGAGTACCTTGAAAAATGAATGATAATAACATCTGTCAACGTTACAGCTCATTTCTGACATCTTTCAATCATAATACGCGAAGTACTATCCGTGAATATAAACTGATTTCATTAAAAAATAAGCAGACACAATGTTTTCAATTTATTTAATCTGACATGCGGACGACAATTCTACTCCTGCAGCTTCTTCTCTCGCACTTCCCGCCTGTGGAACTCGCTCCCGTATTCTTGCTTTCCTGACAGCTACAACCTCCAGAAATTTAAATGCAAAGTCAATACTCATCTACTAACCACTGGACTCTAGCTCTCTCCCCACCCCTGTATAACCTTCCCTTTCTCTCCACCTATATGTCTGTCATCGCACCTGCTTTCTCAGCTTTCTATTGTTCCTTTCTAACTAGTTTGTACTCCTCACTCTTTTCTAATTAATCTTTTTACATTTATGTAGCCCCCTGCACATCAGTGGCGTTTCCGCCTTGCTCGGGGTGAAATGATTAAAAAAAAAACCTAGTTACGTGTTAAACGACAAAATAAGTACTTCAGGATTGAAACCTGTATGTAGCCCGAGCGTACTATGATGTCATCGACAAGATAACCGAATTCAAAATAACGCCATTATCTCCCCTCCCTCTCGTCGACCTACGTATGCGTCAACGTATTGCTTTGTACGAGGATTTGATCCCACCCTACAACAAAACTCGTTCACAGGACGTAATTGTGAATGCGACGGCCATACAATACTTCAAACTATCTTAGTGTCATCAATCTGTTAACAAAGTGACACAACTGGACCGGTGCTATTCAAATGTGTGAAGGCAGGTTTCGTTGAGATTCAGTGCGAAATTTGATCTAGGCGTCAATATATCTGCTACTAGCAGTATAGCCCGGCGTTGCTCAGGTGTAATGAAAGCTTTAAAATTAATTCATGGTCCTGGAGCTCAGGCTCTTTGGACGTTGGCACGAAAGACTAAAAACCAATAGTTGTTTCCAGTTAAAGCGAAACCGTAGACTGAAAGAAAAATGAATGGATGTAAGTCAAATTTTGATTTCCTGGTATCGATATCGAATAAGTTTTTTTCGTCGTAAACTGAATTTTGAGACTAAGAACTACAATTATACCTACTTAGAGCCAAACCCGAAGCAAAAACTAAAATAAAAGGGCTGAAAAAAATACAGACATACAGGCAGATAAACAGACACACACACGAACATCTTGCCTTATATATATATATATATATATATATATATATGTATAATCGATTTTCTGCAATATTGTAAGAACTGCAACCTTGAAACTTCTAAATATCGTTTCTTATGTCTTTGTCTATGAGTGTATCAAATTTGATTAAAATTGGACCACTCTTTCTATAACCCAATTTTTTCGATTATTGATTTTCGATATTTATCGGAGGTACCTCGACACAAAATCTAGCTAGGAACACTCGCAGACGCTTATAGTACAACTGTGTAAATTTTCAAGAAAATCGGTATAGCCATTTTGGAGTCGATAGGTAATGGACACACACACACACACACACACACACACACACACACAAAGTTCCATTTATAAATAAGTTTATATAGGTGACTGTTAATTCATTTATATAAGTCGGCAGAAGGCACAAATCTACATTGGCGGAAGTTTACATTGCTACTCATTGTTAAAGCATTCAGCGGTGATGGAACATGTAATGCGCGTTTAAAGCCAGCTAGATTACTTTGAAAACATTTGCCCCGGAGAAGACAACCGGATGTACAAAAACAAATACCTACACACATACACACAATGAGAAGGAATTCTTGCTTTCCTGACAGCTACAACCTCCAGAAATTTAAATGCAAAGTCAATACTCATCTACTAACCACTGGACTCTAGCTCTCTCCCCACCCCTGTATAACCTTCCCTTTCTCTCCACCTATATGTCTGTCATCGCACCTGCTTTCTCAGCTTTCTATTGTTCCTTTCTAACTAGTTTGTACTCCTCACTCTTTTCTAATTAATCTTTTTACATTTATGTAGCCCCCTGCACATCAGTGGCGTTTCCGCCTTGCTCGGGGTGAAATGATTAAAAAAAAATGTCTAAGAGAAAATTTTCTGCCTCAATGCACAAATTATATATATATATATATATTTCTCCTGTTACGCCAATGGGAAAAGAGACACTAGTAAGACAACTCTGGCTCAATTCATTCTCTTTACTATCTGTTATTAAACTTTATAGCCATTTTTTGTGAAGAATATATATATATATATATATATATATATATATATATATATATATATATATATATATTGTTTGTTTAATTACTTAGTTTGTGGTCATAATAAAATTAGACCAGTACACGTTTGTATCAAAAAGTGTTCAATAGATTTATATTGTAGAACTTTTGAATATTCTTCATTTGTAAACGAGTGATTACGCCAACTATGTTTCTACCATAGGCGATTTGCAAATCGCTTGAAGACACCATATGGTAGAAACCTAGGTCGCGTAATAACTCTTTTACAAATGAAGAATATGTATATATAAAATATACTTTATTAAAGTTCACACACCACAAGGCTGAAGAGCCTGTCAAGGTAGTAATTTTCGGTCAAATGTTCATGTTGCACGAGATGCATAACATGAATGAAAATTTTTTTTCTAAACATGCACCCAATGTTAGGCGTAAGTATTGAAGTGGACATGGCCATTCGTCCTGACGAAAGAGGCACAAAAACCTTAAGGACACATGACCCAGTGGATAGAGATGTTGGTTAGTTCCTGTGACTTCACCCAAAGAATTTACTAGACTACAGGAGTAGTGAACAAGTAACTTGCAGGGTCAGTGGGTATTACTCATGACTTCCAAAAAGAGGCATTACTACGCAAGGGATGAAAATGATATACTCTAGTGATTGTAATAAAGGTTTAGATTCGAAATTCCCATCACCTGAAGAAAGCCGAAGCGTACAACGGCCGAAACGTCGTACAAATGGCAACAAAGATGAGGACAATAGTCCGAATAATGTAAATACCTCAGAAGATTCTTTGATTTTTTCTAAAAACAACACATAATAAGTGAAGAAAATGGAAAGCAAGGAGGAACCAGGAAAACTTATTCAGTCGGCAAGATTTATGATGAAGCTCCCCCCCATTCTCGATATTCTGCAAAGCAACGGGGGAATAATGAAGCGTGAATCCACTAATTTCGAACCCGTCTTTCTACGCTTTCATTTTAGCGTTTCTTTGGAACTAATATCAGTGATGAAGTAAACCTCTTAGATGTTTTCTTCATTTTGATGAAAACCTTTGACGAGGGCCGGGCGAAAACCTGTTCGAAATTCAATTATTTTTAAATGTATGAGAAGAATTCCTTTGCTTTTTTCTTTTTTCTTTAAAAACCATAAAGTGCCGGGAAACCCGAGGCAAGAGAAAAACTGTCAAATTGACGTCTCTACGTCTATTCATAATCTTCTTTCGAAATGACTGCCTTTCAGGACAAACGGACTAAGCAAAAAATCTGTCATAGAATTTCGGTTTTCGCAAACTTTATTTTGATGAACACGCTTTACGAGTGTCATCAAAAGTAATTTAATTTTAAAAAT
This sequence comes from Ascarosepion bandense, assembly GCA_037127315.1. Lineage (NCBI taxonomy): Eukaryota > Metazoa > Mollusca > Cephalopoda > Sepiida > Sepiidae > Ascarosepion > Ascarosepion bandense. The sequence continues at coordinate 2,021,086 of JBBBDQ010000669.1, forward strand.
ATTAATAAGAATCCGCGGAATTCTTTTTTTTTTTTTAGCGATACAAAATTAAAGCGCCAAAGAATTCAGTGGAAAACTTGCCCTAGACGTTTTCTCAGATCAGTCAATCAGCTAAGTGCCATACGTGATCCACGCTTTGGGCGATCATGTCACGAAAGAGACATGACTGACTGGGAAGAAAATTATCCTGCAGTAAGTTGCCATTACTTTCCGCGGTAAACTGGTTGCCAGCCAAGGTTATAGAACCCAATCTGTCCTGTTATTTGACTCATAGCTAGATGGGGAAGATATGTATTTTATTATTAAGTAGTAATTAGTGGGGGATCAGTTTATTACTTCATAACAATATACAACCGATCCCCCACTTTATGCCCAGTAGAAGCTTTAATCATGTTCCAAACTCTTCAGTTAGCCAGTTAAGTGCCATACGTGATCCACACTTTGGGCGATCATGTCACGAAAAAGACATGGCTGACTGGGAAGAAAATTATCCTGCAGTAAGTTGCCATTACTTTCTGCGGTAAACTGGTTGCCAGCCAAGGTTATAGAACCCAATCTGTCCTGTTATTTGACTCATAGCTAGATGGGGAAGAGATGTATTTTATTATTAAGTAGTAATTAGTGGGGGATCAGTTTATTACTTCATAACAATATCCAACCGATCCCCCACTTTATGCCCAGTAGAAGTTTTAATCATGTTCCCAACTATTCAGTTCGTGGGCGATCATGTCTCTTTCGAGACATGACTAACTGGGCAGAAGAATATCCAGTAGTAGGTTGCTATTGCGTTCTGCGGTAGACTGGTTGCAACCCATTCTGTCGTATTATTTAACCCATAACTGGAGGGAAAAGACGGATTAATACTTTTCTTAAGGGTATTTGTGCGTAAGTGAATGCATAGAATTCAACTGGAATTTGAGCTCAACTCCTAGATTTGTCGGTCCGAGCCGATATTCACTGCACCACAACGCACCAAATAGCTTTTACAATTTCCAAAAGTTTAAATGTAACGTCAATTTCAATCTTCTACCTTCGTGACTAACCTCTCTTTTCCTTTTCTACAAAATCACCTGTACTATTTTTTTTCTGTCTGTCATCCAACTTCTCTCATAGTAAACCCCAAAGCACCAATGGCAGTATTGCCTTTCTTGGGGTGAAACGATTATATATATATATATATATATATATATATATATATATATATACATATATATATATAAACAATATTAAAGAAGTGAAATGGAAGAGAGGTATAGTCATTGAGCGTTTCGCCCCTAATTTCCGTTTTATAACCTATTCTCGAATTTTAGGCGATAGATGCATTGTTACAGGATTCAATGTTATCAAAACATGAAAGATCTTGTGTATTCCTGTTATTAAAATTTTTTTATCAGTTTCGGTGAATTTCTTGCCTTTGAAAGAAAAGCCGTTCAATTTCGTGATTCCCAAAGAACAAATATTGCCGACATATCGAATACCTCTTGTAAACACTTCTTATCAGTGCCTGCCTACGTTGTGTTTTATTATTTATTGGGTTAACTGGGCGTGTTTGCCATCTTGCTCTTTCAAATTTTTTATAAGCTAAGTTAAAATCTCTGAAAATGTGTTAGTTAAGTGTCATACGTGATAAACACTTTGGCGATCATGTCGCGAAAGAGACATGACTGACAGGGCAGAAAATTTTCTTGCAGTAGGTTGACATTACTTTCTGCGGTAGACTGGTTGCCAGCCAAGGCTATAGAAGCCAATCTGTCCTCCTATTTAATTCTTTTATCAAGATCAGTCAGTTATGTGCCATACGTGATCCACGCTTGGGCGATCATGTCTCTTTTAACCCAAGACTGACAAGGTAGATTTTCCCGCAGTAGGTTGCCATTACTTCTTGAGGCAAACTGCTTGTAAAATAAGCTAAAATTTATCCAACTATTGAATTCTTTTCACCAAATCAGTCAGCTATGTGCCATACGCGATACACGCTTCGGAGGCCATGTCTAGAAAGAGACATGACTGACTTTCCTGTAGTAGTTTGCCATTACTTTCTGCAGTAGATTGGTTGCAAACCAAGGCTATAGAACCCAATTTGTCCTGCTATTTAGCCCAACTGGAGAGAGAAGAGAAGAACCAACAGTCTAAACGAAGTTAAATCAAGTCAATATAACAAAAGTTTTGATTCATCGTAATAACCGTGGTTATTACAATGAATTTCAGATTCATTCGTGGTCGAGAGGTCTAAGACGCGTCAGATCAATTGGTGGCTGTAGATAGGGGTCGCAGGTTTGAATCCTACCGAATGACACATTTTCGTAACAAAAATTTATCGTAAATAATCAGGCCGGTAGAAATAAATATATATACTGTTTGATTATAAAACAGAATATCTACGTAGATACGATTATCGATCAAAAATACTGTTCGAAAAAACCATTTCAAATTGTCGATTGCTTATAACCAGTTTCGTTAATCTTCGTTAATTTCCGTAACATGATGATTATCGTAAATAATCAGGTAGGTAGAAATAAATATATATACTGTTTGATTATAAAACAGAATATCTACGTAAATACGATTATCGATCAAAAATACTGTTCCAACAAATCATTATATATATGTGTGTGTATGTGTATGTATATATGTATTCTTATTCGTAGAATTGTGTGTGTATATATATGTATGTATGTGTGTACTTCTATAGGTATGTATATAATAATTGTAATTAATTTTTTTTTTTTTTACCTAGTGTTGTCTTTATTTAGTTTAATTTCAAATGACCTAATTTTTTAAAAAATAATTTTATTTTAAATCCTATATCTTTTTATTCCCTTTTATTAATAATTATGCCTTTTTAAGTAAAGGCCTTTTTCTAATACTTCAACGTTTTGGGGGAATTAGGTTTTTGAATTTGTCCAGCGTCTGTAATATTTAAAATTTTTTTTTCTTTAGTTTCTTTCTTTTTCCCTCCCTTCCTTCTTTTATCTCTCTTACCACCTTTCTTCCGTGTTGCTTAAATTTAGGTCGATTTAACACGGCTGTCTGTTAATTTTTAGTTACATTCTCCCTTTTTTTTTTGCGAACCCAGACGATGTCAATTTTTTTTCTTTTCTTATTTATTTGATTTTATTCTATCTTTTTCTTTTTCTTTTTCGTTTTCTTTTTCTTTTTCTTTTTCTTTCCCTTTATTTTTATTTTGATTTTATTTTATTTTATTATTTATTTATTTTTTAATTTCTTTGCAATCTATTTAAAAAGGAAAAGTAGACTAATTTTTCTCCAGTTTCTGAAAGGTTTCTGAAAGGTTTTTTCTGTTGCTGAGGTGATGTGTCGTCCCCCGTGGGGATCTTCATATCGAAATGGCCATTCAACATCTTTGAATTAATCCTTTTTTAATATATATATATATATATATATATATATATATATATATATATAAATATACGTGTGTGTGTGTGTGTGTGTGTGTGTGTGTGTAGTTATATTTTAGCAGCATCATTTCATTTTGAACATGTTTCGTTGAATGGGACAAACAACAAATATTTCAATAATGTTTTTTGAATCTTATCAGATTTTTTGTTTGTTTGGTGTGAGCAAGGATAGTAAGGGCGTGCAAAAAGCCTCCGTAGTTTCTCGCTTTCAGTTATTTCTTTAACCATTTTCATAGCAATTATTTTTCAGGTGTACATTCAATTATATATAAATGTACGTATCGCTCATTCAGTGAAATGAATTAAAGCACTCTAGCTATTGGGCGCGTATAATGATATGCGCTAAAATGTTTGCTTACTTCCACTGAACGCCCATAGCCCAGAGGTAGAATCGCCATTTCGGTGGAGTTTCAATCCTGGGTTAAAAAGCAATCGGAGTCTAACCGTACTGATGAGCTGTGATACAGCGAAACAGATCTGTCTGCGGATGACAATATATATATATATAAGTTGTTGGTTGTACAAAAACGTATAAGGCCAAGAATTAAAATAAATTTAATATTCACAGGCATTTTCTAAAATGGAGAATAAAAAATAAGACAACGAAAAATGACCGGGTCAACTGAGAATTTATGTCTTCATATTTAAAAATGAAGATGAAAGGTTATGGAAAGTGGAGAAAAAAAGGGGGTAGGTGCAAACACTAGATAGTAATAATGTGCAGTCCAAGCAGGCAATCCTTCTGTTTACAGAGAGACGACCTCCTAGATCTCATTTTCAATGATTCTAATATATATATATATATAGATATATATATATATATGAAAGAGATAATAACTATCAGTCAGTTAAGTGCCATACGTGAAACACGCTTAGGCGATCATGTCTTGAAAGAGACATGACTGACTGGGCAGAAGATTATCCCGCAGTAGGTTGCCATTGCTTCCTACGGTAGACTGGTTGCCGACCAAGGCTATAGAACCCAATCAGTCCTGTTATTTAACCTATAACTGGAAGTAAGAGACGGATTAATACCTTTCCCAAGGGTATTTGCGCGTAAGTGAATGCAATGAATTCAACTGGAATTCGAACTCGGCTCCCCGATTTCTCGTTCTGAGCCGATATGCAATGCACCACAACATGCATAATAACTATACTCGTGTCGAAAAACCTCCCACAAATCTACGAAGAAGGGAAAAATGGTTTTAAAAAAAACCCCGACACGAGTAATCAATTACCAAAAACGCGCTCAATACTTAGGTAAAGCGGAATAAGTAAAGTATACCTAGTGGCTCCAGCTTTCACTGAAGATCCGTTTAGGTGAAACATAGGTATGTCTGTCTGGCTCCCTCACTAGGTATACTTATATATATATATATATATATATATATATATATATATATAATTCAAGAAGTAGTAGGAGGATTTGAACAATTATTAAGTAAATCATCGAGCTTTATATTCGACCTCAACAGAATGCAGAAAGCACTGGACGGCCGTTTCGTCCTTTATTTGGGACTCATCAGCAGTGCGCATCCACTACCAGGAATCGAACCCAGACAGTCTTGGTTATTAAGCTGATGTTATACCGACTGCACCACGGGCCCTGGCGACGAAGCGGTAACGAATTAAGCTCGATGAAGTGCGCCGCTCATCACGAATTCCGTGGTGGAACTAATCCAAGCTCCTTTACCCATAGGATAGTGCCTCCCCAAGCAACGACTTCCGCAACCAAGCCGCTAAATCCATAGCGTTACCTCTTCGTCGCCAGGGCCCGTGGTGCAGTCGGTATAACATCAGCTTAATAACCAAGACTGTCTGGGTTCGATTCCTGGTAGTGGATGCGCACTGCTGATGAGTCCCAAATAAAGGACGAAACGGCCGTCCAGTGCTTTCTGCATTCTGTTGAGGTCGAATATAATGCTCGATGATTTACTATATATATATATATATATATATATATATATATATATATATATATATATATAAGTATACCTATACCTTATATATATATATAAGTATACCTAGTGAGCCAGACATATATATATATATACACTACCGACCACAAGTTTGGGGCCACTTAGATTTATTCTCTAAGAGAAAGAAATAACAAATTTTATGTCTTAGAAAAATAAATATACATATATTTCATTGTTGCTCACAATTGTACAATAATTAAAACCAAAATTAACATAGAGTAATTTCAAATTTAATTAAAGTTAATTCATATGTTCTTTTCATCAAAGAAACCATTACGAGCCTTTATTACTGTAGAGCAAATCCTTGGCATTCTTTCTAATAACTTATAAAAATAATTTGGTGAAAGTGATTTCCAAGCATCTTGAAAGCATTTAAACGTTTGTTCATTTTTAAGAGAAGTGCGATCAATTTCATCCCTTATTCTCCTCCTTTAATAGTGATTTCTTAACTGCTACACAACCTTTAAGCCCAGCAGAACGAAGTCGTCTCTTAACAGTAGTAACAGATACTGGATGTTGCCGAGTAGAATTCATTTCAATTGTTAATTCCGGAGCGGTGTTTCTTCTATTCCTCTTGCTAGATATGATCAAGTGCCTATCCTCTACAATAGATGTTACTCTGGGCCTACCAGATCTTTTTCTGTCAATATTTAACTCAGTTTCACTGAGTCGTTGAAAGCAATAATGCGCGCCATTTTTGATAGGCTTAATTCTTTAGCAATAACACGTTCAGAATATCCTTCTTTCCAAATAATTTTTACCTGAGCTCTTTTTTCAATGCTAATCTGTTTCTTCCTTGCCATTTATAATGTAGTAATATGGTTTACAAAAATAAATTATACCGTTATCATAATATCTGAATAAATCTGAATTTTCGGCAAAAACTTAATCACAATCAGAGGAGTCAAGTAGCAAACTGAGTAAATGTTTACTTTAAAGTTGAAAAGAATACTTTTTTACTTGATATCTACATAAAAATAACAAAAAATTACAAACTCGGTGAATTTGATGCTACTAAAAATGTTTGGGTGGTTCCAAATTTATGGTCGGTAATATATATATATATATATATATATATATATATATATATATATATATACAAAGAATCTCAAGCTAGCCAAAACCTACCGCGGTTTCACACTACGGCTCGTCTTTGCTCTACCTTTGCATTTCGTTTGTACTTTTGCATTTCGTTTGTATTTTGTATCGAGCACTTTTTCTTTCTTTTTCTGTGGTTGGTTCCGTTTGGGGTTTTTTCTTTACTGCGGAGTATCGTATGTCTTGTCTTTATTCCGCGGATTTCTTTTTTTTCCCCCTCTTATCCAACGCCTTAGTGCGCTGGATTGTAACGGAATTAGGTTCTGTTTGTTAATGGTTTTTCTTAAAGTTTATCTTAGTATAAATTTAAAACTTAAATACTTGCAGAGTCTACTTAGTCATTATTCTGAATATATATATATATATATATATATATATATATATATATATATATATATATATATATATACTGTAATGATTGTTACAATGTTTTTAAATTCATAGTATCACTACACAAAAAAATTCTCATGTTTCGAAGCCAGCCCATTATGTTTTGGCTTCATCCTCAGGTGATATTTTTAGAAATGAGACCGTTAATTTGTGTTGGATTTGTTATTTTTGGGTGTAAGAGGGGTGGATCTGTATTTTGAGTTTCGTTGACCTTTTTACTGGTGTTGGGGTTAAGTGTTTGTTTTTAGCAGATTTCATGATAGGTTAATCTATTAATCTTGAAAGGGCTGATGGTGCTGGCTAGATAATTCTCATTTCTAAAAAAAAATCACCTGAGGATGAAGCCAAAACATAATGGGCTGGCTTCGAAATATGAGAAATTTTTTGTGTAGTGATGCTATGAATTTAAAAACATTGTAGCAACCATTACAGTATAACGCTCTACATTTGTATCGAGCACTCTTTATAAAAGTAAATGCATGAACAAAAGGTTAAAAAACCTACGAGTGCAACAACTTAGATAGAGAGAGTGAGAGAGAGAGAGAGAGTCAAATATATATATATGGGCAGCAATCTCTATTTTATGCATGTTTCATTATAAATGACAGACGTCATAGATGTTGTATCTAATTTTTCATGTGATGCTATTATTTTCTTATGAACTACATAAAAATTGTTATTTTACGTGTAACAGAATGTAAGTGGTGTTCTCTATAATGTGTAGTAGTGATATGTGTTATGTAGCGAACACGGTCAGCATGTTGTTATCGTGTTCGTTGCTGATGTTATTGAGTGCGGGGTTTTTCATTTTTATTAATTTTAGTTTTTTTTAAAAATTGTAGTCTTTTTTACATGTAGATGATGCTATGATATTCGTGTTTTCAACGAGTATGTTCCGGATAGTGTTTGGTAGGTCTCCGTGCGTGTTTAAATGAAATCAATTTGAACTATGTTGAGAGAGATGTAGCGTAAGTTTTCGGGTCATTTTCATAGTGGAATAGCCGATATAATTATTTACGAAATTATATCTAGAATGCAGTTCTTCAAAGGGCACATGAATTCGTGATTAATATTGCTTCTTTGTAGTTTAGACCACGCTTGTGAAATGTCATGTTTGATTATATATATATATATATATATATATACCTAATTTAGATATAAAATGTCTATGCACAAATGTCTCCATAGGGAAATGCTTAAATCTATTAAATAACACCTAACAAAAGCAAAAATTAAATTACCTCTACCTACGCATAAAATCATAAAAATATGGTAACTAATCATCAAGTAATATTTCTTTACTTTTGATAACCAACATTACAGAGAGAAATTTGGTTTACCAATGGGATCTCCTCTCAGCGCCGTTCTTGCTTGTCTATTTTTAGAATTTCTAGAAAGTGACCAATTGGGATTTTCGTTTTTATTCATAAGCTCTCCATTATGTTTAGTCTTTTTTGCATGTGGATGATGCTATGATATTTGTGTCATATATATATATATATATATATATATATATATAAATCAGTTATATGATTTAAATATGAATATATCTTAGCATATTAATAATTTATTCATAGAGGTGTCACGTGTATTAATGCAGTGGCTACTTTTTAAGTGTATGTCTGATAAATATTTGCTGCGGTTAAGTGTTTGATAATGTATGTGTTTGTTTTTATGTAGAAACTTGTCTGCGTAGGTGTATGTGGAAGGTAACAACAGTTAATATTTTTTTAACCATCTCCCCACAAGTAAAGCATTCTACTGCCACTGTTGCCCGGGGGGAGGGTTACATAGGGGAAAGATGAGAAAGAGGGGTTAGTTATAGAAAATTACTGGAGGAGGTTAATATGTAATATAACAATCTGGCCCCACCCGAGGAAGGCTGATGCAAGCGGGGGTGTTTCCGGTCGTTGAAAGGAACGGATGTTTGTTTGACCTTATTTCCGGCAGTAGCGGAAATGGCTACAGAGGCAAACAGAACAGGTGTCTCTGAGAATTACGTGGGCGTGCGTGGGCGAGGCAAAATCCAGAAGTACCGGTTTGGAGATTATAAAAGACCTCGACGCACGGATTTCAAGGCAGAGACGCAGAGGCAGAGAGTCGGGCAGAGGAGACGAGACAGAGGCAGACCAGAGGAGCAACAGATACGACCCCCCCCGTCAACCCTTAGAAGCGCGCTCTCACTCTCTGTTCACTAGGCTACACGGTCCATCGTTCATTAATAAAAATATAACTCATATTTTTATATACACCCGTGTTTGTTGTATATTGCTATATAACAAATAGACACATGAGAATACCGAGTATGGGGGTGGAGTAGATGAGAAAAGAGCTTGAGAGAATGGATGTGATTTAGTGTGATAAGAGATGTCTATTGACCTTACATTTAAATTCCTGGAGGTTGTAGCTGTAGGGGAAGCAAGTATATGGAGGGGAATTCCATAGGCGGGAAGTGCGAGAAAAGAAGCAGTTAAAGTAGAAATTGCGGTTCCATTTTATCTGTTTCACTGTAAAAGAGTGGAACCTGGTGCAAATTCATACCTAGGGGTACCAGCGATCTAATTTCATCGGAGTAGCCGTGAAAGTATTTATAAAAGAGGCACAGGGAGGCCATATAACGATGACTTGTAACTTCGAGCTAGCACAACCATCGTAGACTTCCAAAGGGTCCAGTTTACCTAATTTCATTCACAAAGCTTGAGACAACACATGGTATAATTTTTAAGCCCTTTCCAAAGATACCGCACACTGGGGTCGCCTCCCCCAGACCGATAAAATGAAGAAATCATCTTTCTGACATATCTACCATGGTTAGGGGCCTCGAGTATTTTTTTAATCATTTCACCTCAAGCAAAGCAGTTTTACTGTCACTGTTGCACAGAGGGTTAAAGAGAAAAAGTGATGAGAAAGAGGGGTAGTTCATAGGGGATGTCAGGAGGAAGGTAATAGACGGATGGGAATACCGGTGTAATAGGGGTGGAGTTGGTGGAGAAAAGAGCTTGAGAGAAAAGATGCGAGATAGTGAGATAGGAGATGTCTATTGACCTTACATTTAAATTCCTGGAGATTGTAACTGTAGGGGAAGCAACTGTATGGAAGAGAATTCCACAGGTGGGAAGTGCGTGAAAAGAAGCTGTTAGAGTAGAAATTGAGGTTACATTTTATCGGTTTCACTGCAAAAGGATGGGACCTAGTTACTAATCTAGTGGCTCGTGTAAATTCATACCTAGGGTACACCAGTGATCTAAGTTCATTGGAGCAGAAGCCTTGAAAATATTTATAGATGAGGCACAAGGAATCCACGCACGTCACGCTGGTGAGACAGCGGCTGCAGCTGTCAAGTCGGTAACGATCACGTTATAGATTCTCTGCTGGATTTTTTCAAGGACCCTGAGGTGAATAGCAGCGGCACCCGACCAGATGTGTTAGCAGTATTCGATACACGGATAGTAGATTTATAGATGTGCAGGATGGACTCAGACGAGAAAAACTTCCAGGCTCTGCACAGTGAACCGACCTTCTTAGCATCGGATTTATCAACGGATTCGATATAGTCATTCCACTTGAGGTCTGCTGAGAGTGTGAGGCCAAGGAGGCATAGTGTTTTACTCTCAAGGAGGCTAGGCTGTTCCATGCTAATGGGGGTGGGAAGCGTTTATGATGGTTAATAAATAGCAGCTTCGTTTTGGAAGCATTAAAATTTACAAACCATTTCTTACCCCAGTCCACCACGGATTGAATGTCCTTCTCAAGCTCGGCAGCGAGGTTCACTTCGTCAACCTCAGCAGATTTTTGCTCGAGGTGAGAGTAAACGGTGGTGTCGTCGGCGTACATGCCTACTTAGGATCTTATAACATCGGGGAGATCGTTAATGTAGATCAGAAAAGGCGTAGAACCTAGAATAGAGCCTTGAGGGACACCCGCATTCGTATCGTAGTTTTGGGAGGCACGTTCGTTTAATACTATCTTCATTGTGCGGTTAGAGAGGAATGACTGGATTAGGTCAAACCCATTGTGCGGTTATACCATAGCTCCGCAGCATACCAGACTCTGTCAAACGCTCTGGAAACGGTTCGAGCTTCGCCATTTTTGTCGAGAGCCTGGTATATATACTCGAAAAGTGGATGTGTGTACGTCTGTGAGGAAGAGTTTGCGGAAGTCACTTCCGATTATATCGTTGAAATGTAGTGAGATTTTGCGATGAATTGCTTTATTTGGTTAGATGTTTTATATTTACGTATATGTATGTACTAGCAGTATAGCACGGCGTTGCTCGGGTGTAATGAAAGCTTTAAAACTAATCCATGGTCCCGGAGCTCAGATTCTTTGGACGTTGGCACGAAAAACTAAAAAGCAATAGTTGTTTTCAGTTAAAGCGAAACCGTAGACTGAAAGGAAAATGATGGATGTAAGTCAAATTTTGATTTCCTGGTATCGATATCAAATAGGTTTTTTCTCGTCGTAAACTAAATTTTGGAGGCTAAATAAGTCCTCTGAGTAAATGGTAACATGGCTGAGACTAAGAACTACAATTATACCTACTTAAAGCAAAACCCAAAGCAAAAACTAAAATAAAAGGGCTGAAAAAAAAATACAGACAGATAAACACACACACACACAAACATCTTGCCTTTTATATATATATTATTGATTTTCTGCACTATTGTAAAAACTGCAACCTTGAAACTTCTGAATATGGTTTCTTATGTCTTTGACTATGAGTGTATGAAATTTGATTAAAATCGGACCACTCCTTCTATAAGCCGATTTTTTCGATTTTCTATTTTCAATATTTATCGGGGGTACCTCGACAAAAAACCTAGCTAAGAACACTCGCAGACGCTTATAGTACAACTGTGTAAATTTTCAAGAAAATCGATTAAGCCGTTTCGGAGTCTGTAGGTAACGGACACACACACAGACAAAGTTCCATTTATAAATAAGTTTAGATGTGTGTGTGTGTGTGTGTGTGTGTGTGTGTGTGTGTGTGTGTGTGTGTGTGTCTGTATGTGTGTGTGTGTGTGTGTGCGTGTGTGGGTGGGTGGGTAGAAATGCTGCCATTATTTCTATATTGGTCACTGATACGCAGTTGGATTTGATAAATTAGTTTTGATTTTGATTTTTTCAGCGAAGATAGAATTAGTATTATTTCATTTAGTTTTATGTGGTAGGTAGGCATAAGTTAGATTCATGAAGAATGGATCTGTAGAAAGATGGTGATGTAAGCTACTGTTTATAATTGGTAGTAATGCTATTATATTTTCAAAATACTTTCTCCTTGAAAAGTTTTGTTCTTTTTTTTTATTTACTCTGGCATTAATGAAATCAAAATTACTTCCGACGTCGTTTCGATGACCAAAGACAAGTTAGAACTTCTGTTAAAAGGTACGTCTCTCTTGTGTTCTTAGATGTTGTTTTTTAGATCATGTGATAAAAAATTCAAATACTTGGGAAGTGTTTTGACAGAGGATGGAAAATGTGACACAGAGATCCAAAGACGCATTGGCATGGCCAAAGACGCATTTCAGAAGCTAGCCAGAGTACTGAAAGACAGGAAAATCTCATTAGAAACAAAGACAAGAATGCTGGATTGCTATGTGATATCTGTCCTTTTGTATGGAAGTGAATGCTGGACGATCTCAAATCACTGAAATGTTCGCATTAAAACTTCCGACTGGAATGATAGTCGGTACAGCATAAACCATCCCACCGTACATAGAATACTGTTTCCATATCTGGTAAGGCGCCCCTGCTGTTCATCTCATCATTCTCGATAGGCTCGAAAGGAGAACCTGTAATGTGATAGGTCCCGACCTGGCAGCTCGACTCCAGCCTCTTTCTCACCGGTGGGATATGGCTTCCCTCTATCTCTTCTACAAATATTTACATGGTTTCTGCTCCGACAAGCTTAGGTCCTCAGAAATTTGCTTGTTTAACCAAAGTGGCAACAAGGTCCCCACCCATTTACAGTTAAATCAACCAATGCAACCGACAATTCTACGCAGCTTCTTTTCTCGCGATTCCCGCCTGTGGAACTCCCTTCCTTATTGCTTTTCTGACGACGACTACAACCTCCATGAATTTAAATGCATTGTCAATTCCCATCTCTTATCCAATTGACGCCAGTTCTTTCTACATCGCGCCGTGTATCTTGTTCTTTTCCTTTCTCTCTACCTTCGCAACTGTCTTCACACCTGTGTTCCCATCCTTTTCTTGCCCGTTCTCTGACACCCCCTGTAACTGGTTCGTCTTTCTCTTCACTATCCTCCTGCCTAAACGTTTACTCTCATGTAGCCTCCTGCGCATCACTGGCGGTACCGCCCTGCTTGCGGTGAATCGATTAAAAAAAAAAAGACAGCTTTTTGCGAGAAGAAGCTGCTCACCATTAAAATACGGAAGAAATGTGCGTAGCATGGCGGGTCCTCGTCATGAATGTTAAAACTTGTGGAACTAAGGAATGTATTCCGCTTGAGCCTTTTTCAGCTCAGGAGGGGTTTCAGGTTGGAGAATAATTTGTCACCCACAAGGACATGGAGTCGAGTTTGGACTTTATTGAAACGGGAAAGGGAGAACTGGTCATTTTCTGCCTAAATAGTACTCCATTTTAGGCCTGACCTGGCTCTTGTAAACATGGCGGATAACATGCGGATTCAGTCAGATACTTACCCGAATGGTTTATGACAGTAAATTGACAAAATTTACAACCACAGATAATTTTCTTATTTTAATGATATTTCTTTTCTTTTAGTGGATACCCGTATTTAAGTAGATGTTCCGTTTACTTCTCAAACAGTATATTTAATTTTTTCTGTTAGCTTCTATATTCTTGAGTTTGATTTTGAGTTTTGTTTAATAGCATATCAACATCTCTGTGGGTCAAAAAGATGGGGTTTCAATGTATTTTTTAATGTTTGGTTATAGTGAAAATGTTGGTTTAGTCAGATTTTGATGAAAATTTTTTATCTTCTAATTTTGTATTCAAAAATGTATTGCTGGTAATTATTTTTTCCTTTAAAATTGTTTTATCCGTAATAATTTTTTTCTTTCAAAAATGTATTGTTGGTAATATTTTGTTATGAGCGAAGGGCCATAGAAAGATAACACGGACTCGGATATAAGGTTGAATAGTAGGTAAAAGTGGGCTGGAGAGTACTTTCTCTCGCAGGCGTCCTGACTCACTCATTCACTCTCTCTCTCTCTCTCTCTCTCTCTCTCTCTCTCTCTCTCTGGCTACTACTCAGTGACTCCTACTCAGTTTGAATCTATATTTTATTCACTCTCTTTGTGGCTACTACTCAGTGATTCCTACTCAGTTTGTAACCATATTATTTTCACTCTCTCTGTGGCTACTACTCAGTGATTCCTACTCAGTTTGTAACCATATTATATTCACTCTCTCTGTGGCTACTACTCAGTGATTCCTACTCAGTTTGTAACCATATTATTTTCACTCTCTCTGTGGCTACTACTCAGTGATTCCTACTCAGTTTGTAACCATATTATTTTCACTCTCTCTGTGGCTACTACTCAGTGATTTCTACTCAGTTTGTAACCATATTTTATTCTCTCTCTCTCTGTGGCTACTACTCAGTGATTCCTACTCAGTTTGTAACCATATTTTATTCACTCTCTCTGTGGCTACTACTCAGTGATTCCTACTCAGTTTGTAACCATATTTTATTCACTCTCTCTGTGGCTACTACTCAGTGATTCCTACTCAGTTTGTATCTATATTATATTCACTCTCTCTGTGGCTACTACTCAGTGATTCCTACTCAGTTTGTAACCATATTATTTACACTCTCTCTTTGGCTACTACTCAGTGATTCCTAGTCAGTTTGTAACCATATTTTATTCACTCTCTCTGTGGCTACTACTCAGTGATTCCTACTCAGTTTGTAACCATACTATATTCACTCTCTCTGTGGCTACTACTCAGTGATTCCTACTCAGTTTGTAACCATATTTTATTCACTCTCTCTGTGGCTACTACTCAGTGATTCCTACTCAGTTTGTAACCATATTATTTTCACTCTCTCTATGGCTACTACTCAGTGACTCCTACTCAGTTTGTAACCATATTTTATTCTCTCTCTCTCTGTGGCTACTACTCAGTGATTCCTACTCAGTTTGTAACCATATTATTTTCACTCTCTCTATAGCTACTACTCAGTGACTCCTACTCAGAGTTAGTAACCAGAGTTGATAGTCCATCTGTAGGAAGGTCCCTACAATATGTTTTTAATGAAAAATATGTATATTTTTCTATAAAAGTCTATTTTTATGTATATGCTTTTATAATTTATTTTTATACATTAATGATGTTTTGACCCCATATTGGGGTTTAGCTATTTGCTAATAGCTGGGACCCTAACAGGTGCTACCACTTCGGGTCAGAGTGGGCCCGGGAACAACAGCAATTGAAAGGTGGTTCCATGCTCCACACAACCTCCCGATCAGAGGCCTTGCTGCCAGATTCAGCTTATCGTTATACCCAGGACAAGAAATCTTCTTAAAGGAATAAATGTACCTTTTAAAACAAATGGAGCGTCTACTCAAATATGGCTATCTGCTAAAACTAACGTTTAAATTGATAAAAACATGATGGATTCATAAACAAATAATCCATTAATTCTTTAGAATTTGCTTTGTTCACGATTCAGGGCAGTAATTGAGAAGTTATGTGCTATGAGAAAGATAATTTTTTTAAATAAGAAAAAACGACAAGGATGTGGTTAAACTTTTATTCATCATTCATTGATCAGTGACGCCATTCATAACCAAATCGGTTTAAAGCACATGGGATCTAACAACAGTTTCTCCTGCGAATGGGTACACAGTTTTGCATCTTGCCGGAGGGAGCACACTTTTTTAATAAGATTTATCGAATTGTGGTGCATTGGATATCTGCTCGGAACGAGAAATCGGGGAGCCGAGTTCGAATTCCAGCCGAATTCATTGCATTCACTTACGCGCAAATACCCTTGGGAAAGGTATTAATCCGTCTATTCCTTCCAGTTATGGGTTAAATAACAGGACAGATTGGGTTCTATAGTCTTGATCGGCAACCAGTCTTCCGCAGAAAGCAATGGCAACCGACTGCGGGATAATCTTCTGCCCAGTCAGTCATGTCTCTTTCGAGACATGATCGCCCAAGCGTGTATCACGTATGGCACTTAACTGACTGACTGAATATAATAGTTGGAAAGATGATTGAGGCTTCTACTGGTCATAAAGTGGGGGATCAATTTTATATTGTTATGAAGTAATAAACTGATCCCCCACTAAATACTACTTAATAATATAGTACATATCTTCCCCATCTAGCCATGAGTCAAATAACAGGACAGATTGGGTTTTATAGCCTTGGTCGGCAACCAGTCTACTGCAGAAAGCAATGGCAACCGACTGCGGGATAATCTTCTGCCTACTCAGTCATGTCTCTTTCGAGACATGATCGCCCAAGCGTGTATCACGTATGGCACTTAACTGACTGAATGTAAGAACCTGTCTCCCCCTAGCAATGGACGGTCACCCATTATCAATACACCATGCAGTAGATTACGAGCGAGCTGATGACCGGAAGACGACCAAGAACGGACGGAAGTACTCTACGCTCCATTTTGGTACATAGTGACTATTGTGTGGACTCTTAATATTTGTACCCTTAATACAATAAACTTTATTGTTGATTTAATCGTGTGTTCCTTAGTCTTTACCACTCAGACTAACTATTCATTTGTTTGTATCTTATTTCACGACACAACAAAATTCTTCAGAATGTTATCTGCATCTTTGTTGTCAAATTCACAACGTCTCGGCCATTGTATGCTCCGACCTTCTTCAGATGACTGGAATATAGAACTGAACCCTTTATTTCATTAATTAGTATGGATTGCTCTCGTTCCATGAGTCATGCCGCTTCCTGATGTCTCTATTTAATTCAGTCCTGTAAGATTTTTATTCATCTCTGCTGTAGCCATTCGGTCAAGTAACTGAATTCAACCAACGTTTTAATCTATTGGGCAATGTGTCCTTGAGGAAAGACAACAAGGATGTGCTTAAAGGGCAATATTCATCATTTATTGATCAGTGACGCCCTTCATAGTCGGGTCCTTTAAAAGCACATCGGATTTAACAACGGTTTCTCTTGCAAAATCAGGTGCACTTTTGTATCCTGTCGGAGTTGCGTACTTTTCTTTAATAAAAAGGTCGAGGCATGCAAAGGCCGAAACGTCGTGAATATGGCAACACAGATGAAGACAAGCCCAGACAATGTAAATAGTGTAAATAATTACAATATTACATTTCGGTAAATATAGACAAATACATACATAAACAGTACAGTTCTGATAGCAAACACGGAAAGGAAATTACAAGACCTCCCACAAAAGATAGCTGAAGAATGCAGAAAGAAAAGATTGAAATTCATCTCCAAGAATACTGAATGCATGGTCATCAGTAAAAAGAGGAACCCAAAATGCCAACTTAAGGCTGGGGATTCTAAAATCAAGCAGGTACTAGAATTAAAATACCTGGACAATATTATAGCAGAAGACGGAAAGTGCGACACTGACACCCGAAGGCGAATTGGCATAGCCAATGATGCATTCCATAAGCTGGGTAGAATATTGAGAAACAAGAGAATTTCACTGTCGAGATTTACCCTGCTCTCCCATTGGAGCGAGTTGTCACACATGTTCGGTTTATAACGTGGGGAACCTGAGCGCGTACGCTCAGGCCACTGGTCAAACATTACCCAGCCCCTGCTTACGCTGTAACTGGGTACAAAGCTGGTCTTAGCTGGTCATGCTTGTCATTAGCTAGTCTTAGCTGGTCATTGCTTACAAGCTGGCGAACAGGCGAACAGGCAGTGAGTATCTTAGAACAGATACTACACTTGATATTTACCCTACTCCCCCATAAAAGCGAGTTGTGACACAAGGTCAGTTTTTAACGTTGGGAAACTGAGCGCGTACGCTCAGGTCACTGAGCAAACATTACCCAGCCTCTGCTTACGCTGTAACTGGGTAGGAATCTGGTCTTAGCTGGTCATTGCTTGTAAGAGCTGGTCAACAGCTAGTCTTAGCTGGTCATTACCTCCAGAAAGGCGGCGAGCAGGAAGTGATTATCTGAGAACAGACACTAAACTTTGATCCTGACCGACAGGATGCGGGAAGAAGAGAGTACTAGATTGTTATGCCTTGTCTGTTCTCTAATATGGCAGTCAATGTTGGACAATCTCCTTAAAGACGAAGGTGAGACTTGAAGCAACCGAAATGTGGTTCTCTTCAAATCTTTCCAAAACCTCCTTAATTCCGTGCAAATGTATATGCTGAACTCAAATTGATAATTGTTTATTGAAGAAACGTACCTTTTTTTCATGTTATCGACCAGAAATAGATCGGACTACATCTCACCCCTTATCACTGTTCTCATATCTGCTTCACCGCTGAATGACTTGAGGCGTAGGATACTTACTTCTTTCTATTTACTCCCTTTTCAGCAATTACTCCGGCGATTTTTTGGTTTCGTAACTTCTTTTCCGCGTATTAATAGCAAAAAGGAAGTAAAAAGTCCGAACAACCAGAAAACTACGCGTGAAATCAGCCTGCAGTGAATAACTTTTTTGAGCAGTGGTTAGTGGGTGGGATAAACAGCGACAAGAAGTTCCATATTTTTCTGCTAGATAACATGAAAAAAAAGGTAGTTTTTTTTTCAATAAACAATTATCGATTTGAGTTCAGCATATACATTTGCATGGAAATAGGGATGCTTTGGAAAGATTTGAAGGGGTAAAGGCCTTTGGGGAACAAAACAAAAATTTACCAAGAAAACTAATGCTTAACACCATGAAAAGACAGCTAAAGTTCTTGGGACATTTAATGAGAAAGGAGTGCTTGGAGATTCTGATACTCACAGGTTCAAAAGATGGAAATACAGACAGGGAAAAGCAATGCATAACATACTTGATAGGCTTGAACAGGTGGATGGAATAACGGGGTCCGAGTGGGGTAACAAGAAAAGATGTGCTGGAAGCTACTAAAGATAAAGAGCTATTGAAGGCCATGATCGCCCACATCTCGAAAAGACATGGCACATAGAAGACGATACTGTATTTGTCTATACTTTTGAGATGTGGTAGTATTTGCTCTATTTACATTATTCGGACTATTGTCCTCATCTTCGTTGTCATTTTTACAATGTTTCGGCTGTTGTACGCTCCGTCTTTCTTCAGTAACTTGACCCAAAAAGTTATGAGTTCGTTACCAGGCTACAGTAGTGGTGAACTAATAACTTAGAGAGTTAAGTTCAACGGATATAACTCATGACTACCAGAAGTGACTTTGCACAATGAATGAGAATATTATACCTCAGTGATCGTAATAAGGGGTTCGGTTCAAAATTCCTAGCACTTGAAGAAGGCTGGAATGTACAACGGTCGAAACGTTGTAAACATGGCAATAATGACGAAGACAATACAATAGTCCGAATAAGTTAAATAGTCTAGAAGAAATATATTGTTGAAAATAAGAAGTATGTTTCCACTAAAAAGTATAATTAAGTGATAAAATTATGTTGGATTCTATTTACCAGAGCCTCCATGTCCCGACGGGAAGGGCACATGATCAAGATTTAAAGTGGTAATTCTGTAAAAAATTGCCGAAACTTCTCTGTACTTTCTGTTTTTGTAGATGCTGGGTCCCTTCCGAATGAGAGGTAATGTCTGAGGGAGGACCCCTGTGAATTTATATTAATTCGTAGCGTCCCCTGACAAACAGATTAATAAATAAAACATTAATTACACACACACACACACACACACACACACACACACACACACACACACACACACATATATATATATATATATATATATATATATATATTAATGCAGGTTTCATTGAATAGTATAGACAAGTTTTGTCTATTAATTTTGTGTAGGATCCGATTTTTAGTAATTTCTACATGTCTAACCTTGAAAATACTACCTTTTCAAAATTTACAAAACCATCAATATATCTACGATATGTTGATGATATCCTACTGTCAATTAAAAATACTGATGAAATCTTACAACTTCAAAAACAGTTTCAAAATAACTCAGTTTTAAAATTTACTTATGAACTTAGCAAAGATAACAAAATTGCTTTTCTTGATATATTAATTAACACTGACAACAATAAATTTACTAGTATATAAATTCATATGTCCATTTAGAGAATGTATCTCTAACAACCTCAATAATATCTACATCGGCCACACCACAAATTCGCTCTCACGGCGTCTGACGTTGCACTTAAATAAAAATTCAAATATATTCCGTCATTCAGAACAACACGGTTATCAACGCACACTTCTGAGAAAAACACTTGTTGATAACACGTACATACTCAAACAAGAAAATAATAAGCAGAAACTAAAAATCCTCGAAGCACTCTACATTAAACAATTTAAACCTGGTTTGAATACAATCAATTTCGATATTTCCAACAACGTACTCAAATGTCTGTAATCAGACCAGGGACCACAACACCACTATTTTGTCACTGTCTTCGGCCATCCGCCACGGTAGGGATGGACTTATATTTTCAATTCAATTATCTTTATTGTTAATAGCTTAAATGTTCTATGTTTACTGTGTGTTAATATTTACTCTTTGATAATGGCTTATGTGAGCCGAAAGCTTAGACCCGATAAAAAATTCAACAAATACTGTGATTTTTAGTTGTCTTTCAACGACATCACCATCAAGTATATCAGACGGTATGAACGGATCCTACACAAAATTAATAGACAAAACTTGTCTATACTATTCAATGAAACCTGCATTAATGAAAAAATGCTGCCAAAATACACACAATATATATATATATATATATATATATATATATATATATATATGTTGTTTAATTACTTAGTTTTTGGTCATAATAAAATTAGACCAGTGCACATTTATATTAAAAAGGGTTAAATACAATTATATTGTAGAACTTGTGAATATTTTCCATTTGTAAACGAGTTATTACGCGACCTAGGTTTCTACCATGAGTGGTGTCTTATTGCAATTCGTCCGAAGATACCACTCGTGGTAGAAACCTAGGTCGCGTAATAACTTGTTTAAAAAATGGAATAACCCCTCTACACTCTAACTCAGGGCCTTCGTCATTTGGAAGAACAATGTCGCTGACGTGATGTAGAGTCTCTATTAGAGATCATATGTCGAAATGTACAACCGACACCTTTGAATTTTGAAAATTTTCTCTAATATATATATATATATATATATATATATATATATATATATGAGGACTACTCTACGTACGATTTATTTTTGCTGTCTTTTTAATTAGTTGCTTTTAAACTTTTCGCTCTCTAATCATATTTTTTTATTTGTACGTCTTTTAAAATTTTCTCATTTTTTTAGTTTTAATTTTTTACGTCGGACTTGTCCAACTGATGTTTAAATGTCTCTATATTTCTTCTATTTTTGAATTATCTTTCCTTATCAATCACCCCCGTTTCTTGCCCTTCTTATAATTTACGTTTTTTTCCTTTTTTCCTTCTTAAAAATCTTGATCATTCGTCCTTCGCTTCCTCAACAGTTTTTCTGCTTTCTATTCAATTTCCTATTCCCAAACTCACTTTTTTACTGACTTAGCGTTTATTTGTGTCATTTTCCTCTCCAACCATTTTTCTTTTCTCTTGGCCTTTCTTGGTTCTTTGCCAATGTCTTGGCCAAAAGTATCCCTAATCTCACCAGTTCTGAACTTTCTACTATTTGCAGCCTGTTTAATAGAAAATCAGTCTTCATTTTGCCATCTTCGAGACAAGCAAAGAACACACACAAACATGGCTGCCAATATCGTCTGCTCTTTGCCAAAATGGTGTAGACATAATTGAATGAGAATTCTGGTTTTATTCGGGCAAAAATATTTGGATGGGAGTTGCAGATGGTGGTAGTGAGTAGTGGAGTGAAACAAATTAATAAAAAAATTGTCTGGAGCAGAAATAAAAAGCTCTTTGGTGTGTAAGTGGGTAGGTATTTTTAGATGTTTGAGCTTCTTGGCTGATATGTGTTTTCACTCACCCTACATGATCCTGATTTATAAATTATTCCGGTGTACTCAGCTAACGGGATACGCAGAGGCGTGCTGATCATATGCACACAAGAACAGAGACGCATACACGCATACATACACATGCATCGAGCGCATGCGTATAAATGCCCACTGAAATATACACATGCACTTGCTCGTATCAAGATTCATTTTTCTGCAATCAGGAAAAGAATGAATCTATGTATGATGTATATCTCAATTTTTAACTGACCTACATCATTTTCTTCATATTTGTCCATTTAAGATTGTTTTGATCTGCCAACCATTATATCTAAACCAGTTCCTATCTATCTATCTATCTATCTATCTATCTATCTATCTATCTATCTATCTATCTATCTATCTAAGTCAATTCCTATCTATTTCCACAGACACTGTTGGCAAAAATATACTGATAAAAATCTTAATTTCTTAATAAAATACAGGCGTATCATTATTTTATCTAGAGAGCTATAAAAAAAAAACGCCACTATATATATATATATATATACAACACGCTAAAATATGCATTTCTCCACCGTGCTCCAATAGCTTGGAGGTGGAATCTCCGACTGATGTCAAATCGGTCGGGTTCCAATCCTGGCTGTAATTGTACTGATTAGCTGCGATACAGTGAAACAGGTCCCTTTGCGGATGATTATATATATATATATATATATATATATATATATATATATATAAACTTATTTTTAAATGGAACTTGTCTGTGTGTGTGTCTGTGTGTCTGTGTGTATCCGTTACTTATAGACTCCGAAACGGCTGAACCGATTTTCTTGAAAATTTATACAGTTGTACTATAAGCGTCTGTGAGTGTTTTTAGCTAGGTTTTGTGTCGATGTACCCCCGATAAATATCGAAAATCGATAATCGAAAAAATCGGGTTATAGAAGGAGTGGTCCGATTTTAATCAAATTTGATACACTCATAGTCAAAGACATAAGAAACCATATTCAGAAGTTTCAAGGTTGCAGTTTTTACAATAGTACAGAAAATTGATAATATATATATATATATATATATATATATATATATATATATATAAAAGGCAAGATGTTTGTGTGTGTGTCTGTTTATCTGTCTGTATGTCCTTTATACAAATTCACAATTTTTATCCGATTCTCACTAAACTTCACACAAATATTCTTTAGGCTGAGTCTGAGCTCCAGGACCATGGATTAGTTTTAAAGCTTTCATTACACCCGAGCAACGCAGGGCTATACTGATAGTATATATATATATATATATATATATATAGGGTGTCCCAGAAGTCACTCTTAATATACTAATTTTATTTTCAGATTTGAGGTCACTATATATATATTCTCTTGGTTAAAATGTTTGTTCGGATTGTTTATTACGCTTTATTCTTAATAACGCAAAGAACTTTTGGGCCAACTCAATGTGTTTGTGTGTGTTTGTTTGTGTGTGTGTGTTTCGCCTCAAATCTCCCGATATTTGTTCTGATTTAACGCGAATGAAGTTGATACAAGGCCATAATATTGAGGAACCCAAGAAAAGATTTAAATCATTCTAGACTCGAACAGTGTTTTCAGAGAAAATAATTCTTATCCAACACAGTAAAGATGCCTTTGCCAAAGATACTGATTCAGTACAAATCATTTTCTCTAAGTATTGATTCTTCCAATCGAAGTGTAGTGTATGGCGTGAAAAACATAGGAAATTATACAGTAAAGGACACATTTTTTTGCAGTGAAGTTCATCCTGTACAAGGCCAGGGAGTAACTCAAAATTGTTACAGTGTAAAGTGCATCTGAAGAAAAGATAATAACTAACAGTTGAGATCAAATCGCTTGATGTCTTCCTTCGTGTTGTGTCTCCCAAATTGGGGAGTTCTTTTCTTATCCAAGGGATCAAAGTCAATTTCCAAGCTGCTGTACATTCGTAATCACAATCAGACTTATCCAACTCCTTTCGAATCCTCTTCAATGGCCTCGGATTGACACCCAGAGACACTGAAATGTTAGTATGAGAAACTTAACTGACGGACTAACTAGGTGCATTGGTTATCGGCTCGGAACGAGAAATCGAGGTGCCGAGTTCGAATTCCAGTTGAGTTCTTTGCATTCACTTACGTTGGCAAAGATATTAATCAGTCATTTCCCTTTAATTATGCGTTAACAAACAGGACAGACTGGGTTCTATAGCCCTGGCTGGAAACCAGTCTGCCACAGAATGCAATGCCAACCTTCTACAAGATAATCTTCTGCCCAGTCAGTCATGTCTCATTCGAGACATGATCACCCAAAGCGTGTATCACGTATGGCACTTGCCTGACTGAAAATAAATAGTTGAAAACATGATTTAAGACTTCTACTGGACATAAAGTGGGGGATCAGTTTTATATTGTTATGAAGTAATAAACTGATCCCCCACTAATTACTATTTAATAGTATAATACATCTCTTCCCCATCTATATATGAGTCTAATAACAGAACAGATTGGGTTGTATAGCCTTGGCTAGCAACCAGTCTACCGCAGAAAGCAATGGCAACCTTCTACGAGATAATCCTCTTCTCAGTCAGTCATGTCTCATTTCAGGAAAACGGATTTCTCAAGTCTAGTAGCTGTTATCGCTCTTCCCAACACTGATGGGAGTTTCTTTACTATCCATTCATTTGAAGACGTGTGGAAGATCAACATGTTTATTATATCACAAGTATACGCTTGCTTGGGAAAGGTATTAATCCGTCTATTCCTTCCAGTTATGGGTTAAATAACAGGACAGATTGGGTTCTATAGTCTTGGTCGGCAACCAGTCTACCGCAGAAAGCAGTGACAACCTAATACGGGATAATCTTCTGCCTAGTCAGTCATATCTCTTTCTCTTTACCTTCCCCTATGTAGCCCCATGCGCAATAGTGGCAGTGGAATGCCTTGCTTGGGGTGAGATGATTAAAAAAAAAAATGATCGCCCAAAGCGTGTATCACGTATGGCACTTAACTGACTGACTGAAAATAAATAGTTGAAAACATGATTTAAGACTTCTACTGGACATAAAGTGGGGGATCAGTTTTATATTGTTATGAAGTAATAAACTGATCCCCCACTAATTACTATTTAATAGTATAATACATCTCTTCCCCATCTATATATGAGTCTAATAACAGAACAGATTGGGTTGTATAGCCTTGGTTGGCAACCAGTCTACCGCAGAAAGCAATGGCAACCTACTGCGGGATAATCTTCTGCCCAGTCAGTCATGTCTCTTTCGAGACATGATCGCCAACTCGTGCTTTAAAAAATGACGGCCTAATATTTGAGAGGATTATTATATATATACAAATACATACACAACGGTCTTTAAAATAGACTGAGTCAAAATTAGGCCTGACCTGGCTCTTGTAAATATAATACGCGGAGTCAGTTCCTTACTAGAGTGGATTCTGATAGTAAATCGACAAGATTTACAACCGCAAATGATTTTATTAATTAAATGTTACTAGCGGTATAGCCCGGCGTTGCTCGGGTGTAATGAAAGCTTTAAAACTAATCCATGGTCCGGGAGCTCAGACTCAGCCTGAAGAATATTTGAAATAATAAAATAATTGCGACAATTTACCAATCGCACGTAGTATATATATATATATATATATATATATATATATATATATATATATATATATATACTAGCATATAGCCCGGCGTTGCTCGGCTGTAATGAAAGCTTTAAAACTAATCCATGGTCCTGGAGCTCCGACTCTTTGGACGTTGGCACAAAAGACTAAAAAGCAATAGTTGTTTCCAGTTAAAGCGAAACCGTAGAATGAAAGAAAAATGAATGGAGGTAAGTCAAATTTTGATTTCTTGCTATCGATATCAAATAAGTTTTTTTCGTCGTAAACCGAATTTTTAGAAGGCTAAATAAGTCCTGTGAGTAAATGATATCATGGCTGAGACTAAGAACTACAATTATACCTACTTAGAGCCAAACCCGAAGCAAAAACTAAAATAAAATAGCTGAAAATAATACAGACATACAGGCAGATAAACAGACACACACACAAACATCTTGCCTTCTATATATATTATCGATTTTCTGAACTTTTGTAAGAACTGCAACCTTGAAACTTCTGAATATCGTTTCCTATGACTTTGTCTATAAGTGTATCAAATTTGATTAAAATCGGACCACTCCTTCTATAACTCGATTTTTTCGATTATCGATTTTTAGGAGTACCTCGACACAAAACCTAGCTAAGAACACTCGCAGACGCTTATAGTACAACTGTGTAAATTTTGAAGAAAATCGGTCCAGCCGTTTCGGAGTCTATAGGTAACGGACACACACACACAGACACACACACAGACAATGTTCCATTTATAAATAAGTTTAATTTTCTTTTAGTTTGATGGATAACAATATATAAATAAACGTATCGTCTATTTATTAAACCGTAATTTTATGGCTACTTATACTAACCTGCCGCATTTTGTGTCTGTTGGGAACCAAAAATCATCTCTTAGCTGCGTCTCTGTTCTCGAAGACAGAATGCGGCTCAGAGGTGAATCTGAAAAAAAATACACTGAGTAGATGGCCGGTCCCAGGGAACAGTGTCCCGCGGCCGCGCCAACTCATTGCACCAGAGGGGGTAGACCAAGTATTCGTCACCGGGACCAGCTCAAATGACGATTGCGGGGACTGGGGAATTTTTGTTCCGCACGTAGTTGGGCTACCCACGTTAAAATATACCTTGTGTCACATCTCGCTCCATTAGTGGAGTAGGGTAAATATATATTTACGGTTACTTCACTTTGAAAAATCGGTTCCAGTGCGATCACCGAAGTTAAGCAACATCGAGCCTAGTCAGTACTTAGATGGTTGACCACTTGAGAATACTAGGTACCGTAAGCTTTAGGTTAGCTCAGACTATATCTGCTACTAGTATCACTTAACCCAGTAGTACCTGCCCCGGGTGGGATCGTCGGCGACTAATCCTGCGCCACACTGGGTGCAAGCTCGGTGAGGACGTATGCAGGACCAATAACAAAACCTGTCAAAGGGCAAAAGTGCTCCTATGAGCCAACGGCCACCTACACAAGTAACCAACTGTGGTTTAAATAATCTTCACCAACCCGCATTGACAGGCGTGGCAAGTACGGCACCTCCCCTGAAAAGACGGTCACAAAAACACGAAAACAATTGAAGTCATCGCAAACGAGAGTTAAAAAAAACCCCCGATCCACATTCAGATATATATTTTCGTTTACCGGTTTGAATATTCGAGAAATCTCTTGAAAGCTTATATTCTTCATTAAAATGATTTCTCGAATATTCAAGCCGGTAGATAATCATAAACAACTATACTGCTTAATATCTGAGTTTGAGTTTTCGTTTTATTTAACGGCATATCAACCTCTGTGGGTTATTTAATGCCAAAAAGTTGGGGTTTTAAGGTATGTGTATTTTAATGTTCGGTTATAGTGAGAAGGTTGATTTAGTCAGATTTTGAGTTTCTGTTTTGTTTAATGGCATATCAACACCTCTGTGGGTTATTTAATGCCAAAAAGTTGGGGTTTTAAGGTATTTGTTTTTTAATGTTCGGTTATAGTGAGAAGGTTGATTTAGTCAGATTTTGAGTTTGAGTTTTGTTTAACGGGATATCAACACCTTTGTGGGTTATTTAATGCCAAAAAGGTGGGGTTTTAAGGTATTTGTTTTTTAATGTTCGGTTATAGTGAGAAGGTTGATTTAGTCAGATTTTGAGTTTGAGTTTTGTTTAACGGGATATCAACACCTTTGTGGGTTATTTAATGCCAAAAAGGTGGGGTTTTGGAAGGTATTTGTTTTTTAATGTTCAGTTATAGTGAGAAGGTTGATTTAGTCAGATTTTGAGTTTCTGTTTTGTTTAATGGCATATCAACACCTCTGTGGGTTATTTAATGCCAAAAAGGTGGGGTTTTAAGGTATTTGTTTTTTAATGTTCAGTTATAGTGAGAAGGTTGATTTAGTCAAATTTTGAGTTTGAGTTTTGTTTAACGGCATATCAACACCTCTGTGGGTTATTTAATGCCAAAAAGGTGGGGTTTTAAGGTATTTGTTTTTTAATGTTCAGTTATAGTGAGAAGGTTGATTTAGTCAGATTTTGAGTTTCTGTTTTGTTTAACGGCATATCAACACCTCTGTGGGTTATTTAATGCCAAAAAGGTGGGGTTTTAAGGTTGTTGTTTTTTAATGTTCAGTTATAGTGAGAAGGTTGATTTAGTCAGATTTTGAGTTTGAGTTTTGTTTAACGGCATATCAACACCTCTGTGGGTTATTTAATGCCAAAAAGGTGGGGTTTTAAGGTATTTGTTTTTTAATGTTCTGTTATAGTGAGAAGGTTGATTTAGTCAGATTTTGAGTTTGAGTTTTGTTTAACGGCATATCAACACCTCTGTGGGTTATTTAATGCCAAAAAGGTGGGGTTTTAAGGTATTTGTTTTTTAATGTTCAGTTATAGTGAGAAGGTTGATTTAGTCAGATTTTGAGTTTGAGTTTTGTTTAACGGCATATCAACACCTCTGTGGGTTATTTAATGCCAAAAAGGTGGGGTTTTAAGGTATTTGTCTTTTAATGTTCAGTTATAGTGAGAAGGTTGATTTAGTCAGATTTTGAGTTTGTGTTTTGTTTAACGGCATATCAACACCTCTGTGGGTTATTTAATGCCAAAAAGGTGGGGTTTTAAGGTATTTGTTTTTTAATGTTCAGTTATAGTGAGAAGGTTGATTTAGTCAGATTTTGAGTTTGAGTTTTGTTCAACGGCATATCAACACCTCTGTGGGTTATTTAATGCCAAAAAGGTGGGGTTTTAAGGTATTTGTTTTTTAATGTTCAGTTATAGTGAGAAGGTTGATTTAGTCAGATTTTGAGTTTCTGTTTTGTTTAATGGCATATCAACACCTCTGTGGGTTATTTAATGCCAAAAAGGTGGGGTTTTAAGGTATTTGTTTTTTAATGTTCAGTTATAGTGAGAAGGTGGATTTAGTCAAATTTTGAGTTTGAGTTTTGTTTAACGGCATATCAACACCCTCTGTGGGTTATTTAATGCCAAAAAGGTGGGGTTTTAAGGTATTTGTTTTTTTAATGTTCAGTTATAGTGAGAAGGTGGATTTAGTCAAATTTTGAGTTTGAGTTTTTGTTTAACGGCATATCAACACCTCTGTGGGTTATTTAATGCCAAAAAGGTGTCAAGGTATTTGTTTTTTAATGTTCAGTTATAGTTAGAAGGTTGATTTAGTCAGATTTTGAGTTTTGAGTTTTGTTTAACGGCATATCAACACCTCTGTGGGTTATTTAATGCCAAAAAGGTGGGGTTTTAAGGTATTTGTTTTTTAATGTTCAGTTATAGTGAGAAGGTTGATTTAGTCAGATTTTGAGTTTGAGTTTTGTTTAACGGTATATCAACACCTTTGTGGGTTATTTAATGCCAAAAAGGTGGGGTTTTTAAGGTATTTGTTTTTTTAATGTTCAGTTATAGTGAGAAGGTTGATTTAGTCAAATTTTGAGTTTGAGTTTTGTTTAACGGCATATCAACACCTCTGTGGGTTATTTAATGCCAAAAAGGTGGGGTTTTAAGGTATTTGTTTTTTAATGTTCAGTTATAGTGAGAAGGTTGATTTAGTCAGATTTGAGTTTGGAGTTTTGTTTAACGGCATATCAACACCTCTGTGGGTTATTTAATGCCAAAAAGGTGGGGTTTTAAGGTATTTGTTTTTTAATGTTCAGTTATAGTGAGAAGGTTGATTTAGTCAGATTTTGAGTTTCTGTTTTGTTTAACGGCATATCAACACCTCTGTGGGTTATTTAATGCCAAAAGGTGGGGTTTTAAGGTATTTGTTTTTTAATGTTCAGTTATAGTGAGAAGGTTGATTTAGTCAAAGTTTGAGTTTGAGTTTACTTAACGGCATATCAACACCTCTGTGGGTTATTTAATGTGCCAAAAGGTGGGGTTTTAAGGTATTTGTTTTTTAATGTTCAGTTATAGTGAGAAGGTTGATTTAGTCAGATTTTGAGTTTGAGTTTTGTTTAACGGCATATCAACACCTCTGTGGGTTATTTAATGCCAAAAAGGTGGGGTTTTGCTGCATTTGTTTTTTAATGTTCAGTTATAGTGAGAAGGTTGATTTAGTCAGATTTTGAGTTTCTGTTTTGTTTAACGGCATATCAACACCTCTGTGGGTTATTTAATGCCAAAAAGGTGGGGTTTTAAGGTATTTGTTTTTTAATGTTCAGTTATAGTGAGAAGGTTGATTTAGTCAAAGTTTTGAGTTTGAGTTTTGTTTAACGGCATATCAACACCTCTGTGGGTTATTTAATGCCAAAGGTGGGGTTTTAAGGTATTTGTTTTTTAATGTTCAGTTATAGTGAGAAGGTTGATTTAGTCAAATTTTGAGTTTGAGTTTTGTTTAACGGCATATCAACATTCTGTGGGTTATTTAATGCCAAAAAGGTGGGGTTTTAAGGTATTTGTTTTTTAATGTTCAGTTATAGTGAGAAGGTTGATTTAGTCAGATTTTGAGTTTCTGTTTTGTTTTAACAGCATATCAACCTCTGTGGGTTGGCTTAATGCCAAAAAGTTTTTCTTCCTTTTTGTTTCAGAAAACTGAAAATGTCTTCTAATTTTGTATTCAAAAATGTTTTGCTGAGAATAATTTTTCCTTCAAAGATGTATATTTTTTTGTAAAAGTCTATTTTTATGTATATATTTCTATAAAAGTATATCTTTATACTTTCATAGTGTTTTGACCCCAATTTAGGGGTTAACTATTCGCCCACAGCTGGGACACTAATAGGTTCTACCACTCCGGGTCAGGGTGGACCTGGGAACAACAACAATTTAGAGGTTGTTTCATGCTCCTCACAACCTCCTAATCAGAGGTCTTGCTGCCGGATGCAGTTTACCGTCATGCCCAGAACCGGCCTAATATCTAAACGTCTCCTCAAATATAATTAACTAGTAAATTTTAATGCTACCAAAACGAAGCTGATATCAACCGCTGCTATCAACCCCATCAGAATGGATCAGGCTAGTCTGCTTGAAAGCTAAGTACGCCTCCTAGGCCTATATCTATCAGCTGACCTCAAGTGGAATGACTACATTGAATCAATAGCTAAATCTGCTGCTTGGAATGTTGGTTTCCTTTGTAGGGCAAAGAAGTTTTTCTTGTCTAAATCCATCTTGCACATATATAAATCTACTGCCCGTGCATTGAATACTGCTGTCACATCTGGTGAATGAATGCAACTAATTCAACTGGAATTCAAACTTATACTTAGTAACATAACAATAGGTTTTGCACTCAATTTCACACCAATCCAAAGAAGCCAAGTGCAGGATTAATCTGGGATCACTTCCAGCTCTTCAAAGCATCTGACATGCCGTATCATCTTGGATACAAATTTACCATGAAAAACAGAGAAATTAAAAGAAAAAAATAAAGAAAAAATAGTGATGTTTTGGTCAGAAGTAGGTCAGGTTAATAACTTTTTAAACTTTTTTACCGTGGACAGATCATGTGAGCAATGATGAGGTTTTGGAAAGAATGGAAACAAAAAGGAAATTAATATTGAGCATCAGGAAGAGACAACTAAAGTTCCTGAGACATGCAATGAGGAAGGAGGACTTTGAGGACCTGATACTAACAGGCCAGATAGAAGGAAAAAACTCAGGCTAATCTCCCAGAAAGCGAAACACTGCGCCTCCCAGGTCTAAATCTATCATCCGACCTCAAGTGGAATGACTACATTGAATCCATAGCTAAATCTGCTGCTCGGAAGGTTGATTCCCTTTGTAGTGTTAGGAAGTTTATCTTACACATATATGAATCTACCATATTGCTCTCCCATCTAGTCGGGTGCCCCTGCTATTCATTTCAGGCTTCTTGACAAAATCCAGCGAAGATTCTGTCATGTAATTGATCCAGACCTGGTAGCTCAACTTCAGTTACTTCCTCACCAACGTAATGTGGCTTCCCTGTATCTCTTCTACAAATACTTTCACGGTTTTTGCTCTGACGAGCTTAGCTCGCTGGTGGCCCCTCTGCATAAGGTTACTCGAGTTGCTAGATTAGCAATTAGGTTCCACCCTTTTATAGTGAAACCAATCAAATGTAACCGCAATTTCTATTCTAACAGCTTTTTTACTCGCACTATCTCACTAACCTGCAACCTCTCTCTCATGCTTCTTTCTCCGACCAGTTCACTCTCATCAGTATTCTCATCCTTCTCTTATCCACTTCCTGACATCCCCTATAACCTGTCATTCTTTCTCTTAACTTTCCTCATATGTAACCCCCTGCAAAACAGTGGCAGTAAAATGCTTTGTTTGGGGCGATATGATTATTTAAAAAAAATTATACTATTATAATGTGCATATAAAGTGGGGGAACAATTCTACATTACAATCAATATAAAAAACTGATCTCTCACTTTATGGTCACATTCATCCTTCTCTCACCCATTTCCTGACACCCCCTGTAACCTGTCACACTTTCTCATAACTTTCCTCCTATGTAACCTCTGTATATACTATTACAATCAATATATAAACTGATCCCTCACTTTATGGCCGCAGTCATCCTTCTCTTACCCACTTCCTGACACCCCCTATAACCTGTCACTCTTTCTCATAACTTTCCTCTTATGTAACTCCCTGCACAAAAGTGGCAGTAAAATGCCTTGCTTGGGGTGATATGATTATAAAAAAAAAAAATTCCCGCCTGTGGAATTCTTTTTCGTATACTTGCTTACCTAAAAGCTACGATCTCCAAGAATTTAAATGCAAAGTCAACTGCCATCCCTTATCTTTTCTATGACAACCCTTGTATTATGTTCTTCTCCCTTTACGCTTCACTCTCATGCAGCCCTCTTCACACCTCGATTCCCATCTTGTTCTCTGATTCCCTTGTAACTCAGTAACCCCCTGCGCACCAGTGGCAGTTCTACTATGCTTGGGGTGAAATGATTAAAATGAAACTAAACGTTGGGGTGCAGGAGATATCGGCTCTGAACGAAAAATCGTAAAGCCGAGTTCAAATTCCAGTTGAATTCGTTGCATTCACTTACGCACAAATACCATTTGGAAACGTATTAATTCGTCTCTTATTCCTCCAGTTATGGGTTAAATAGAACAGTTTGGGTCCTTGCTACTGAATGAGTAATCACCAAAAGTGACATTGAAATCGTAGTATATCAGCAAGTACAATTCTCTCGCGCAGCGTGAAGCAGATACACTGCTATTGAAATGCTAGTCAGTATAATCACTCTTAATGTGGGGTTTCCGATCCCTTAAACTGAGCCGAAAATATCCCGTTGACCCTGTTTAAGACCGGGTCGCGCTCTTGTCGACCCCAGATGAAACTCTACCCTTCGGTGGAGCCTCGTCTGGGTTCCTCTCCGCTTGGAAGCAGAGAGTTGACAAAGAAAATGTGCGGATCAAAGATAATTACTCTGTATTTACTACTATCCTACCAATGCGGATGCGACACAAGGTGTATTAATGTGGGGATTCTGAGCCCTTAAGTTCAGCCAAAAATATCCTGTAGACCCGGCTTAAAGATTAGTCGGGCTCTTGTTTATTAACCCCAAACGAGACCCTACCACTCGGCGGATCCTCATTTGGATACCCTCTTTGCCCAGAGAAAGAGAGTTAAACACGAGAGGGTTTGGATCAAGGATGATTACTCGGTGTCTACCACCTTCTCACCAAGGCGGATGCAACACAGTGTCAGTGAATCACAAGTGGGGATTCGGAGCTCTTAATCGCAGCCAAAATTTTCCCGTAAAGGCTGAGTCGGGCTCTTGTTTTTTTTTTTTTTTTTTCCAGCCCAAATGTGCCTCTACCCTTAAGCGGGGACTAGTTTGTATCCCTCTCCGCTCGGAGGTAGAGAGTTGAACAAGAGAGAGTTTGGATCAAAGATGGTCACTCTCCTGTTGTTCTGTTGTCCTAGATCAGACTCTACCCTTCGGTGGGGCCTCGTCTGGGTTCCTCTCCGCCCGGAGGGAGCGTTGATTAGGAGAGTTTGGATCGATATGATGACTCTGTATTTACCACCTCCCCACTATGGCAAATGTCCAAAGCAGATGCTACACAAGGTCATTGAAATAAGGAATTCCGAGACCTTAAACCCAGCCAAAAATTTACCGTAGAACCAGCTTAAGGCTACCTCGTTCTGAATTGCTCAGCGATCGAAAGCAAAAAGTTGATCAAGAGAGAGTTTAGATCGGTCTGATCACTTTTGTATTTACTACTTTCTCACCTGGGTGGATGTGACACAGGGTTAATTAAAGTAGGGATTCCGAGCCCTGAAACTCAGTCAAAATTATCCCATTGACCATGCTTAAGGCTAGGTCAGGCTCTTGTCTATTCACCCCAGAAAAGTGGAGCCCCGTCTCGGTCTACTTTCGCAACGGAAGAGAGCATCTGGATCAAGTATGATCAGTTTACTCTACTTCAATAGTGTCCACGTATTTGAGCGGATAGGAACATTACATTATATATATATATTACATATTATTTTACAGTTTATTTCATATATGGTTACTGGGAGATCCTGCATTTCGCAACTGGACTCTGTATCATGCCACAGAAACAAGAGAACCCATTCATGGCCGACAGACAATTTCTGCGACCTTGGATCTGGCCATCCAATTCCACAGACTGCAACCCACTAGATTATTATGTATACAATATTTCTACAGCCTTGGTTGGCAACTAGTTTACCACTGAAAATAATGTCAACTAACTGCGGAAAATCTTCTGCCTGGTCAGTTATGTCTCGAAAGAGACTTCATCGCCTAAGCGTTTATCACGTATGACACTTATTTGACTGACTGAAAATAAAAAAAGGGAGAAATAAAGTTTCAGAAATAGAAATCTGGACTAACTGTACCAGTTTTCTTGTTCCTTTGACTTAATATAACAATTTTATTGAATCGATTAGTAGAGCTGCTGATAGCAAGTTTTCTTTCCTGTGTCGTGCCAGAAAATTTTCCTTGCTCGAATCCTTAATAACCATTTATAAATCTGCCATTCCCCCGTGTATTGACGACGGTGTCCCTAATATACAGTAGCGAGCATAAAGATCAGAACGATGTTAAGAAAATGTCTAAATATGAAATAACATTTTTATTTTAAAGCTTCAAAGAACATAAAGGAAGAAAATATAAAAGTAAATTATATAATTCCAAAATATAAAGATCAATAAACTTATTCTGATAAAGTTATAAGAATAATTGTATAAAATTCGAAAAAATATATGAACAAAAACATCAGAACGATTAAATAAATCCATAAAATTTAATCATTATTTTGCATTATTGATATTTTTTTAGGGTAAGAATATAGAATCGGGTATTTTACTAAATTAATCAGGTTCTTTAGTGGCTCTTGCATTGCAAACATGGCGAAAATATCTGTAACTCAATGGAAACTTAGAAAACTGATAGTCAAGTTACGTAATGAAGATAAACTCTCGATTGGAGATATGTCAAAGAATGTGGGGGGGGGGGATCTAAAAGTGTTATTCATAGTATTTTAAGAAAACTTGAGGAAACTGGGTCATGTGAAGCCAAGAAAACACTTGGCAGACCTAGGAAAACTAATGTATTGGTAAAGAATAAAAAAAAACGATCGATTTCTAACAGCAACCGCTATCTCTAAGGAGCTAATGCTAACCTTGGCATTAAAATATCAAGGAACACTATATCCTGAAAACTTAAAAAAATAAATCTGAACAGTCGAATAGCCTCTACGAAGCATTACATTTCTAAAATAATCAAACGCATCTGTATAGAGATATTGAAGAAATATGTTGTGCCTTATTTGAGAACAGAAATTAATCAACCAGCTGTATTTATGCATGATAACGCACCATGTTACATAGCAAAGTCTGTTAAGACATTTCTTTCTGAGGAGGATGTTACTGTTATGGAGTGGCCTGCTCAAAGCCCAGACATGAATCCTATCGAGAATGTTTGGAAGTTACTAAATGAAAGAGCTAAGGAAAAGAATCCCACAAACTTCGAAAAACTATTGACTAATTTGAAAGGAAAATGGAAGAAAATATCCGTTAATGAATGCATGCCATTAATTCGCTCATGTAGCAAAAATGTGTCAAACTGTTATTGAAAGTAAAGGTTTTTCACATCAAATACTAATGAATTATCAGCGCTATTTTCATTTGGATACGATGTATCCATTATAATAGTATGATTTTGTTAATCATTCTGATGATTTGATCATCTATTTTTTTTCGAATTTTATATAATTATTCTTATAACTTTACCAAAATAAGTTTATTGAGCTTTATATTTTGGAATTATATAATTTAAATTTATTTCCTTATGTTTCCTTGATAAAATGTTCTATGAAGCTTTCAAATAAAAGTTTTTTTCACATTTAGACTTTTTCTTAACATCGTATATATCTAGAAAAATTCCATATAAGAGAGTGCGTAAGGTTGTCCGTGCTGACCTGACATCTAGGCTTTAGTTATGTTCCCACCGCAATAGTAGAAAAATTAAATTGACGCAATTTTATATATTTAATTTTGCGCATGCGCGTTGTCTGTATTTTTTATTTGGTCAACTGAACGGGTATAGTAGGGTCAGTTGGGAACCGTTGAGGCAAAAAAGCAATTTGATCTTAAAAAATTAAATGCAATGTCAGTCGTTATCTGCTGTCTTTCCTGATTCCTCCTCTTCTTGTTTTCTCCCTTAATAATGCTTCTGTTTTCTAATTCATTCACAATCAGTAACCCCTTGTGTCTTAACGGCTTTGCTGCTTTGAATGGGGTGAAATGATAATATATATATATATATATATATATATATATATATTTTTTTTTTTTTTTTTTTTAATCATATCACCCCAAGAAAGGCGGTAACGCCACTGATGTGCAGGGGTCTACGTAAGAGTGAAAGGATTGGAGAAGATAAAGCCGGAAACCACATCCTAAACAGGGAACAAGGGATGGGCTTCTTCACCTGTTCAATAGACGTGGGTGGAGTGTGAACCGGGCGATAGTTTAGTCTATCTACTCCAATTAATATATATATATATATTACATTTTACTTCATATTTTATTGCATATATGGCTGCTGGGAGATCCTACATCTCACAACTGGATTCGGTAGCATGACACAGAAACAAGAGAACCCATTCTTGGCTGTCATCTGACCATCCAATTCCACAGACTGCAACCCACTAGATTATTATGTGTCGGGCGCAGGTGTGTGTGTGTGTGTGTGTGTGTGTGTGTGAGAGGGAGGGAGGGAGGGAGAAAGAGAGAGAGAGAGACCAACAAAACTCTTTCTAACAACAAAGATGAACTGAAGTCAAGGATTATGGCAACATTTACTAACAAAAAAGGGGACACATTTAGAAGAGATCCGGGGGATTCCGAAGTCGTCCGGACGCCGTAGTTGAAGGCAATGGCGATTTTATTGAATAAATCTAGTCTTTTCTATTTCAGTATATTTTTGTGAAATTTTGGTAAAAAAAAGATCAGTTAAAATAAGATGCCAGTGTTATTTTATTGTTTCGTCATTTGGACGACAATTTAGTCATCGCACCTACAGTGTCGACGACGTTTGAATAATTAGCTTCAATTAGAAAAACAAAGAAACGTAGTAATTCAAGGATTTCAAACGAGTCTTTTTAGTTTTAGTTCCAAGAAAATTGGTCATTATTTGTTTGTAATCTTTGTCGGTAACAGAAGTTACGAAGAGAGTAAATGAGTGAGAGAAAGAGAGAGAGAGAGTGAGTGAGTGAGTGACAGAGAGAGAGAGAAAGAGAAAGTGAGTGAGTGAGTGACAGAGAGAGAGAGAGAGAGAGAGAGAGAGAGAGAGAGAGAGAGAGGAAAAGGAATTGTTTTTCCTGATAGTTTTTTTACAAACGAAACATGAAAACTGGTTCTTGACTTAATTTCACTGGTTTATCAAAAGTTCATTGCATCTCTTTCTCTCTTACTCTCTCCCTCTCTCTCTCTCTCTCTCTCTCTCTCTCTATCTATCTCATTCATTTTTTTATCTATCTATCTCAACCAGTTTATTATCTATCTATCTATCTATCTATCAATCTATCTATCTATCTATCTATCTATCTATCTATCTATCTAGGTATGCTTGATATTGTATTTCGCTAGTTTTACAGAACCCAATCTGCCTTGCTATTCTGTTCTTTTATCTAGATCAGTTAGTTAAATGCTATACGTGATTCACACTGGGGCGATCATTTTCGATGAAATACTAACTGAGTTTCTCTTAGGTTGCCATTTCTTTCTGGGGTTGACTGGTTGCCAACCAAGACTATAAAACGCAATCTGTCCTGCTTTTCAAACCTTTCATCCAGATCAGTCAATTAAATGCTATTTGTGATACTGCCGATCATGTCTTTTTCGACCCATTACTGACTAGACAGTAGATTTTCCTGTATTAGGTTGTTTTTTCTTTCTGTGGTAGACTGGCTGCCAACCAAGGCTATAGAACCCATTTGTTCTGCTATTTAACCCATAGCTGGATCGAACAGGGATAAATTAATACAAGCGTATTTGCACGTGAATGCAAATAATTCAACAAGAATCTTAACTTGTCTCTCCGATTTTTCGCTTCGTGTCGATATCCACTTAACCACCATGAAGCCGTAATTAATAAAGCAGAAATATCTGATTGCATATGTTAATATGTATTATCTTTGTACATAGTGGATAAAATCTTTGTTTCCTCTAGGCTCCCCGACGAAATGTTGGAAGCGATCCGGAAAACAACATCTTGGGAGTCGGTTCCACAAAGAAGAAGCAACTCGATTGGAAACTTATACATTTCACCAACAGAATCCTTCCCCACCGACGGGATGCGCCTTCCCTTTGTCTGTTCTATAAATACTTTCATGGCTTCTGCTCCAAGGAACGTAAGTCACTAGGGCCTCTGCAACAAGTGTTTACTCGTGCAACCAGACTGGCAACTGGGTCTCACCCATTCACTGTTAAATCAACCAAATGCAAACGACAATTCTACTTCTTCAGCTTCTTTACCAGCCTGTGGAACTCGCTTCCATATTCTTGCTTTCCTGACGGCTACAATCTCCAGGAATTTAAATGCAATGTCAATACTCATCTCTTAATCACTTGACTCTAGTTCTTTCCCCACCCTGTATATCCTTTCCTTTCTCTCCGCCTTTGCAACTGTCATCTCACCTGTATTCCCTTCCTTCTCTTGCTCTTTTCTAACTGGTTCGTCTTTCTCTTCACACTCTTCTATCTAATCTTTTTACTCTTATGTAGCTCCCTGCACACCAGTGGCATTATTTAAATGCAATGTCAATACTCATCTCTTAACCACTTGACTCTAGTTCTTTCTTCACCACTCTGTATATCCTTTCCTTTCTCTCCGCCTTTACAACTATCATCACACCTGTATTCCCATCCTTCTCTTGCTCCTTTCTAACTGGCTCGTCCTTCTCTTCAATCTCCTAATCTTTTTCTCTTATGTAGCCCCCTGCACACCAGTGGCGTTACCGTCTTGCTCGGGGTGATACGATTAAAAACAATATGACTAGAATATGTATTTTTCATAAGAAATCAGGTTGTAGTTCTGGACTCGTTTGCTTTGAAATACAGAATATTAAGTTCATTGTGTCATTTAACGTCGACAGGATATTTACACTAATATTGTATGATTAAAATATATATTCTTCATAAGAAATCAGGTTTTAGTTCTGGATTCGTTTGCTTTGAAATACGGTATATTAAGTTCAATGTGCCACTTAACATCGACAGGATTTTTACAATACTGTATGACTAGAATATGTATTCTTCGTAAAAGATCCGCTTGTATTCATTTGTTTTGACTTACATCATATCATGTTCAATGTGTCATTTAATGTCGACAAGATTTTGACAATACTTTTGTATGATTACAATATTAACTCTTCGTAAAAAAATTAGCTTGTAGTTCTGGATTCATTTGATTTGTCTTAGGCATATTAAGTTTAATGTGACATTTAATGTCGATAAGACTTTTACAATACTTTTGAATGATTAGATATTAGATTAACAACTTGGTCCTACTCTTTTACAGTGAAGCCGATAAAATGTAACCACAGTTTGTACTCTAACAGCTTCTTTTCTCGCACTGCCCGCCTGTGAAATTCCCTTCCACATATTGCTTCCCCGACAGCTACAATATCCAGGAGTTTAAATGTATGGTCAATAGACACCTCCTAACACACTAACTTGCATCCATTCTCTCAAACACTCTTCCCATCTACCCAATCAACAGGTGTTTACTCGTGCAACCAGACTGGCAACTAGGTCCCACCCATTCACAATCAGGTTAGCCAAATGCAGACGACAATTCTACTCCTGCAGCTTCTTCTCTCGCACTTCCCGCCTGTGGAACTCGCTCCCGTATTCTTGCTTTCCTGACGGCTACAACCTCCAGAAATTTAAATGCAAAGTCAATACTCATCTACTAACCACTGGACTCTAGCTCTCTCCCCACCCCTGTATAACCTTCCCTTTCTCTCCACCTATGTATCTGTCATCACACCTGCTTTCTCAGATTCCTTTCTAACTAGTTTGTACTCCTCACTCTTTTCTAATTAATCTTTTTACAGTTATGTAGCCCCCTGCACACCAGTGGCATTTCCTCCTTGCTCGGGGTGAAATGATTAAAAAAAAACCCATCATCCTCGGTATCCTTACCCGTTTATCAACCTCCTTCTGATATTTCCTATATCTAACCACACTTTCTCATCACTTTCTCCTATGTAACCCCCTGCGAAATAGTGGCAGTGGAATGCCTTGCTTGGGGTGAAATGATTAAAAGAAAAATTGTTACAGGTTTTGATGCATTTTTTTAATTTACAAAAAATTATGTCCGAATTTTGTGTGACTTTAGGGCATTTATAGGTTAAAAAGCGTCTCTACTTACGAAATTTTCACGTTACGAAACAACTTCCAGAACGAATGAATTTCTGTTATGTCGTGAGTAAGAATAAATAACTCAACAACAGGAATAGGTTAATTGTTGTATTCCGTGAAAATAGTACTTACAAAGGTTATTAGTATCCAATACAAGAATAAGGGTTAATCGTCTCAACCGTAGTAAGACGTAGTATGAGCAATGGGTACTTCCGGGTCGTCACCGGAAGTCTACGACTGATTTGTCGATCGGCTGCTCGGCACACTCTCCTACGTAGATGCCACCATTACATTACATAGTAATGGAATAGTCCATTATAGCGAATAGGCGCGGGCGTCCCAATATAAAGTAAGCAGAGGTTCCCACAAGGCCATATAAACACTTTTGAACTCTGTCCATCTACTGTGCAGATATGGTAGAAATATTTGGTCCTGGTTTGGTTCTTGTAATAATAAAGCATGACATGCAGTGTCGCGTATTTTCTTAAACGATACAAGGAGTCGACAATGTTATAAGATGGTATTTATTATTTTAGCCTGGCGCAGATCTTCTGGAGAGCCGCCAAATTCGTTGCATTCACTTACACGCAAATACCTTTTGGAAATATCCACTGGGTCATGTGTCCTTAAGGGTACATGGCCCAGTGAATATGGTCATGTGTCCTTAAGGGTGCATGGCCCAGTGAATATGGTCATGTGTCCTTAAGGGTACATGGCCCAGTGAATATGGACGTTGAGTAGTTCCTGTGACTTTACCCAAACAGCTGTGAATTCAATACCAGGCTACAGCAGTAATGAAAAGTAACTTACAGAGTTAGAGGGAGATAACCCATGACTACCAAAAGAGACTCTACGCAAGGAGTGAGAATGATATATCCTAGTGATTATAATAAAGAGTTTGGTTCAAAATTCCTAGCACCCGAAGAAGGCCGGAGCGCACAACAGCCAAAACGGCCTACAAATGGCAACAAAGATGATGACATCAGTCCGAGTAATGTAAATAATGTAAATACTTTTTTTTATCTCAGAAATATAGTCAAATACATCTGGAAAGGTATTAATCCATCACTCCCCACTCTAGCTATGTATTTAATAACAGGATAAATTGGGTTTAGCCTTAGTTGGCAACAAGTCTACTGCAGAAAGCCTTCTGCCTAATTTTCTGAATCGAAAGAGACATGATCGCCCAAAAGTGTATCACATATGGCCATTAACTGACTGCTCTGAATAAAAGTATTGAATAGCAAATGAAGCAAAATGTGACGAATTTAAAATTTAAATTTTAAGGTTTCCGCGATCGAATGTCATTGGTCTGCCCGCCATGTCACTGAGGGATGGTGACGAATTTAAAATTTAAATTTTTACGGTTTCCGCGATCGAATGTCATTGGTCTGCCCGCCATGTCACTGAGGGATGGTGACGAATTTAAAATTTAAATTTTGAAGGTTTCCGCGATCGAATGTCATTGGTCTGCCCGCCATGTCACTGAGGGATGGTGACGAATTTAAAATTTAAACTTTGAAGGTTTCCGCGATCGAATGTCATTGGTCTGCCCGCCATGTCACTGAGGGATGGTGACGAATTTAAAATTTAAATTTTTACGGTTTCT
Organism: Ascarosepion bandense; assembly: GCA_037127315.1. Taxonomy (NCBI): domain Eukaryota; kingdom Metazoa; phylum Mollusca; class Cephalopoda; order Sepiida; family Sepiidae; genus Ascarosepion; species Ascarosepion bandense. The sequence continues at coordinate 2,063,629 of JBBBDQ010000669.1, forward strand.
GCGATCGAATGTCATTGGTCTGCCCGACATGTCACTGAGGGATGGTGACGAATTTAAAATTTAAATTTTGAAGGTTTCCGCGATCGAATGTCATTGGTCTGCCCGCCATGTCACTGAGGGATGGTGACGAATTTAAAATTTAAATTTTTACGGTTTCTGCGATCGAATGTCATTGGTCTGCCCGCCATGTCACTGAAGGATGGTGACGAATTTAAAATTTAAATTTTGAAGGTTTCCACGATCGAATATCATTGGTCTGCCCGCCATGTAACTGAGAGATGATGGCAAATTTAAAATTTAAATTTTAAAGTTTTACACGATCGAATGTCATTGGTCTGCCTGCTATGTAACTGGGTGTTGGTGGCGAATTTAAAATTTAAATTTTATGGTTTCCGCGATCGAATGTCATTGGTCTGCCCGCCATGTGACTCTTTTATTGTCAGTACCGCTTTTGCGGAATCCATTTTTATTCGATGTCATGTTTCCATTTATTTGCACGGACCGAGTTGCCCCGATGCGATACACGCCACAGAAAGTACTAATGACCGTTGTCAAAGTTTGTTTGACACTGTAACTTATTGGTTCTGTTCAATATATGCAGAAGAGATGACTAGAAAAAGGGGAGGTAACTGCGTGTATTGGGGAAGCGATAAAGAGGGAAGAAGTGATAAGAAAGATGGGGTAGGAAGAAAGAAGAGGATATTAAAAGAAAAGTGATAAAAAGAAGAAATGGTAAAAGGCAATGGGGAGAGAGAGATAGAGAGAGAGAAAATGAGGAATGATAAATAGGAGTTGTCAAGAGAAAAGTGATAAAGCGAAGAGTGATAGAAAAATGGCGACAACGAAAAAATTTAATAAAAGTGAAGCTGCAAGAGAAAGATAAAATAATAAGAAAAATTAGTAAATCGGAGATATAAAGAAAGAAAGAAGGAAAGAAAGAAAGAAAGAAAGAAAGAAGGAACGAAAGAAGGAAAGAAGGAAAGAAAGGAAAGAAAGAAAGAAAGAAAGAAAGAAAGAAAGAAAGAAAGAAGGAAAGAAGAAAGAAAGAAAGAAAGAAAGAAAGAAAGAAAGAAAGAAAGAAAGAAAGAAAGAAAGAAAGGAAAGAAAGAAAGAAAGAAAGAAAGAAAGAAAGAAAGAAAGAAAGAAAGAAAGAAAGAAAGGAAAGAAAGGAAAGAAAGAAAGAATGAAAGAAAGAAAGAAAGAAAGAAAGAAAGAAAGAAAGAAAGAAAGAAAGAAAGAAAGAAAGAAAGAAAGAAAGAAAGAAAGAAAGAAAGAAAGAAAGAAAGAAAGAAAGAAAGAAAGAAAGAAAGAAAGAAAGAAAGAAAGAAAGAAAGAAAGAAAGAAAGAAAGAAAGAAAGAAAGAAAGAAAGAAAGGAAAGAAAGAAAGAAAGAAAGAAAAAAGAAAGAAAGAAAGAAAGAAAGAAAGAAAGAAAGAAAGAAAGAAAGGAAAGAAAGGAAAGAAAGAAAGAAAGAAAGAAAGAAAGAAAGAAAGAAAGAAAGAAAGAAAGAAAGAAAGAAAGAAAGAAAGAAAGAAAGAAAGAAAGAAGAAGAAGAAGAAGAAGAAGAAGAAGAAAACAAGAAGAGAAACAAAAAGAAGCAAAAGAAAAAGAAAACGAAAAAGAAGACGAAGATAGAAATCATGGAGAAGAAGGCAAAGAAGAAGAACGAACGAGAAAACGAAAAAGAGGACGAAAAAGAAGACGAAGAAGATCAAGACGGAGAAAAAAAGAAAACGAAGATGATGAAGAAAAAGCGGATAAAGCAAAAGAAGAAGCAAAATAAGAAGAAAACAAAAAAGAAAACAAAGATGGAAATGACGGAGAAGAAAATCAAGAACAAGAAGAACGAACGAGAAGACGGAGGAGAGGACGAAGATAAAAAAGAAAACGAAGAAGAAAATGAAAACGAAAAAAAAGATGAAGAAGAAAAAGAAGACGAAGAAGAACGAAAAGACGAAGAAGAAAAAGAAAAAGAAAGTGATGATGAAGAAGAAGGAGAAGATGAAGAAAAAGAAGAAAAAGCAAAAAAAAAAACGAAAAAGAAGACGAAAATAAAGAAGCCGGAGAAGAAGACGAAGAAGAAGAAGAAGAAGAAGAAGAAGAGAAACGAACGAGAAGACGAAGAGGAGGACGAAAAAGAAGACGAAGAAGAACAAGATGGAGAAGAAAAAGAAAAAGAAGATGATGATGAAGAAGAAGAGAATGAAGAAGAAGTGAATAAAGAAAAAGAAAAAGAAGCAAAAGAAGAAGAAGAAAAAGAAGAAGAAAACGAAAAAGAATCTGAAGTTGAAGATGACAGAGAAGAAGACAAAGAAGAAGAAGAACAAACGAAAAATCGACGAAGCGGACGAAGACGAAAAAAAAAAGACGAAGAAGAACATGAAAACGAAGAAAAAAGAAAATGAAGAAGTAAAAGAAGGAGATGAAAAATTGAGAAAAACGAAGTCGAAGACGAAATATCACCCCCCGCCCAAAAAAAAGAAATGTCGAAGAAAAAGTAGAAGCAATTAAAGTGAGCGAGAAAAGAAAGTAAATATATGAAAATCCATTTATAAGAGAAAAACCTATTTTATGAAAGGGAAGAAGACAAAGAAACGGAAAGGAGAAAATGAAGAACGTTAGAAAGAGAAAAGTAAAACAATAAAACAGAGAGGAAAAAGAAATGAAGAAAGGCAAGAAGAGAACGTAAAGGAGAAAATAAAAGATGAAAAGGAGAAAAAGAAGGAGAAAAAGATTAAAAAGAAGCAAAAAAAGTTTAAAAGAAGAAGAAGAAGAATGAGAAGAAGATGATGATGAAAAAGAAGATAAAAAGAAGCAAAAGAAGATTAAAAGAAGGAGAAGAACAAGAACAAGAGGGAAAAGAAGATAATGATGAAAAAGTAAGATTAAAATGAAGCAAAAGAAGAAGAAGAAGAAGAAGAAAAAGAAGATGAAAAAGAAGATGAAAAAGAAGCGACAAAAGATCAAAAGAAGGAGCAAAAGAAGAAGAAGAAGGTGAAAAAGAAGATGAAAAAGAAGCGACAAAAGATCAAAAGAAGGAGCAAAAGAAGAAGAAGAAGAAGGTGAAAAAGAAGATGAAAAAGAAGCGACAAAAGATTAAAAGAAGGAGCAAAAGAAGAAGAAGAAGATGAAAAAGAAGATGAAAAAGAAGCGACAAAAAATTAAAAGAAGGAAAAGAAGGAAAATTAAAAGAAGGAAAATTAAAGAAGGAAAAAATTTAAAAATTAAAAAATTAAAAGAAGGAAATTTAAAGAAGGAAAATTAAAGAAGGAAAAATTTAAAAATTAAAAGAAGGAAAATTAAAGAAGGAAAATTAAAAGAAGGAAAAGAAGAAGAAGAAGCAGATGAAAAAGAAGATTCAAAAGAAGCGACAAAAGATCAAAAGAAGAAGAAGAAGAAAATGAAAAAGAAGATTCAAAAGAAACAAAAGGAAAAAAAAGAAGATGATGAAAAAGAAGATGAAAAGCAAGAAACAAAATAAAAATATTCCAAAAAGTGAATCTTAAAAACAGTATTTATACTTGGGTCTTGATTCTTATTGGTCAGATATGTGTCACGTGCAATAAAGCAATAGACGATTATTTTAAATGTTAAATTTCAAATTCCATTTTATCTTTTCCCTGACAAACCTTGTATCATGTTCTTTTTTTCCACTCTACTCTCATGCTGCTCTCTTCACGCCAGTGTTCTTATCATTCTCTTACCCATTCTCTGACACCCCATGTAACCTGTTCCTCTTTATCATCACTTATGTACCCTCTGCGCACTAGTGGCAGTACTACCTTACTTGGGGTGAAAGGATTATGGAAAAAATCTCTGTTGTTCGTTTGGAAACGTTGTAATATCAGTAATTAAAAGTCGCCGGAAGATACCAAAGCGGCGATGAAACCGAACTTGAGGAAATAGCTAGTTTCCAAATGAAAAATATTCAAAAGTTCTACAATATATATGTATTGAGCACTTTTTAATACAATTGATTACTGGTTTAATGCAATTATGACCCAAAACTGATTAACAATTAATTATATATATATATATATATATATATATATATATATAATTATTGTTGTATATAATTATATTATATAATTATTGTTGTATATATATATATATATATATATATATATATATATATATATAATGCAAATCCACCCAAAAACTGATTAACAATAATTACATATATATATATATATATATATGGAAGGGAAATTCCACAGGCGGGAAGTGCGAGAAAAAAAGCTGTTAGAGTAGAAATTGTGGTTACATGTTATCGGTTTCACTGTAAAAGGGTAGGACCTAGTTGATAATCTAGTATCTCTTGCAAATTCATACCTAGGGGCCACCAGTGAACTAAGTTCATCGGAGAAGAAGCCGTGAAATTATTTATAGAAGAGGAACAGGGAAGCCACATCACGCCGGTGAGAGAGTGACGGCAGCCAGGCTACCAAGTCGGCATCGATTACATAACAGATTCTCCGTTGTATTTTGTCAAGGACCTCGAGGAGAATAGCAGGTGCACCCAACCAGACGTGGCAGCAGTATTCAATACACTGTCGGATGGTAGAGATGTGCAGGATGGACTCAGGCGGGAAAAACTTCCGGTCCCTGCACAGAGAACCGACTTTCATAGCAGCGGATTTAGCAATGGATTCGATATAGTCATTCCACTTGAGGTCCGCTGAGAGTGTGAGGCCAAGGAGGAGTACTGTTTTACTCTCAGGGAGGCAGACCTGTTCCATTCTAATGGGAGGTAGGAGCGATCGTCTATGATGGTTAATTGATAGCAACTTCGTTTTGGAAGCATTAAAATTTACGAGCCATTTCTTACCCCAGTCCACCACGGATTGAAGGCCCTTCTCAAGCTCGACAGCGAGGTTCGCTTTATCGCCCATTTTTGATCGAGGCGAGAGTAGTTTTTAGTTTTAACCCACTGTGATGATTACTTCCCTCTAAGGCACCGCTCATTACTCGGTTTCTGAGTTCAAATTTTGCTGCAGTTTATAAAAAGGTTAGGTTCAAGTACCATCCCATATATATATATAGCTTTATATATTATATATCGAGCACTATTTTAAATTAATGTTTTGGACGTTGTAAGAATTCTTTCTTCGTTCTGTATTCACTCGGATATATATATATATATATATATATATATATATATATATAATAAACTACAAAAAAAATCTCCACAAACATTGTTAAGTGCCTATAATAGACAACAGAAGTGATTGGTTATCCCAATGGCTTTCCATACTTAATACTTCTCACCCCTACTCTCGCATGGTCATGTGTGCCGTCATGAGCAATAGTGCAATTTTCGCTTCTAGTGTCCCGCATACACGTGTTCGTCGTTGCTTTGAAAATCTTCCGTGCAAACAAAATAGACTACTAGTATTGTTCGTCAGCGAACTGTTTAATACACCTAACATAATTGTAATCTTTGAATATGCCTGATGTAAGTCGAAAGCTCAGAAAGTATTAAAAAACATGTATCAATATTGTGATTTTCTTTCTTCTTTCAACGATAATGCTATGAAGCTTATCAGACGATATGAAACAGTTTACATAAAATAAATAGACAAAACTTGTCTACATTACTTAATGAAACATGCATCAATATATATATATATATATATATATATATATATATATATATATATATATATATATATACAAAGTGTAAAATCTAGATTAAGTATGGATTATAATCTGACAAAGGGATATGTAAGGCACAAAAAGGGAACGTTTGTAAATTTTACATGTTTCGGTTTAATTTAAGCTTCAACAGGAAGGAAAAAAGAAAAATCTGGTAACATAATGTTTTGTTTTGTTTTGTTTTGTGCCTTTCTTTAACGGCATATCAACTTCATGTGGGTCATTTAATGCTGAAATTGTATGTTCTTGAGAGGTTTGAGAGTTTTGAAGCAATAATGTTATTTTGCTTTCACAATTGAATTCATGGTAGATAATACTCAGCTTTTGTGCATATAAATTTCGAGTAGACATAATTACTAGCGGCGGGGATGAGTGTTCTAGTCTTGTTGAAGCAAAATTTTAGAATACAGTTTGGAATATATATATATATAAATGTGTGTGTGTGTGTGTGTGTGTGTGTGTTTGGATGTGTACTTTGGATTTGTGGGGGTAAGACCTGTCCCTCATTACACTTTGCAATGGAATGATCATCTCTCAACCCTCTATCTTCTTTAAGACTAACTTGATAACAACCGGCAAATTTCGTTTCTGTCTCATGTCGCTTGTCTTGCTGTATTTTTTTAATGGTTTAATAAAATTAAACAATTTAAATTTTTGCTGTCTGAAGAAATGAGTACTAAAAACTCGTCGAAATAAATTATAGTTTTTAAATGATTTA